>WAAF01019535.1:3230-28632 GCA_013400475.1 Tricholaema leucomelas
ATGATAGGACAAGAGGAAATGGCCTCAAGTTGCCTCAGGAGAGGTTCAGGTTGGCTGTTGGGAGGAAGTTGTTTCCTGAGCAGGTGGTCAGGCACTGGAACAGGCTGCCCAGGGAGGTGGTGGAGTTGCCATCCCTGGAGGTGTTTCAAAGGAGAGTGGATGTGGTGCTTGAGGCTATGGTCTAGTGATGAAGGCTGCTGGGATGAAGGTTGGACTGGCTGATGCTGGTGGTCCTTTCCAAGCACAGCAATTCATAGTGATGAGATGCTGTGCTGAGGGATTTGGATTAGTCAAGGACTTGTCAGTGTGAAACTAATGACTGGACTCGAGGGCTTTGCCAAGCTAAGACATTCTATGACTCTGTGAATGGGTTGAGTTGGAAGGGACCTCAAAGATTATCCTGTCTCAACAACCTGCCATGGGCAGGGACACCTCCCACTAGAGCAGGTTTCTCAAGGCCTCATACAACCTTGCCTTGAACACCTCCAGGGAGGGGGCATCCACCACCTTTCTGGGCAACCTGTTCCAATGTCTTTCACCCTCACTGTCGAGAATCTCTTCCTAATTTCCAGCCTCAAACTCCCCTCTTCCATCTTCAGTTCACTCTCTCATCCTATCACTACAAGTCCTTGTAGAAAGTCCCTCCCCAGATTTCTTGTAGCCCACTTCTTCAGGTAATGGAAGGCTGCTCTAAGGTGGAGCCTTCTCTTCTCCAGGCAGAACAGCCCCAGCTCTCCCAGCCTGTCCCCATAGGGGAGGTTCTCCAGCCCTCTGACCATCTCTGTGGCTTCCTCTGGACCTGCTCCAGCAATTTCCCTGGTTGGGTTGAAAACATGCCCTGTTGGTCCAGTTTCTTTCTGGTCTGTTATTATTATTATTATTTGAAATAAAGGCTACTCAAATAACCAGCAGGAGATAAAAGGCTGCATTAATCCCAGACACAATGAAATTGCATTTTGTAAACTTTCCAACTTCATAAAGGTTTCCATAATGAGAAAGGAAGTGTTCCTCATTAGTGAAGAGCTGATTAGGGCATCACAGAATGTTAGGGGTTGGAAGGGACCTCAAAAGATCACCCAATCCAGCCCACTGCTAGAGCAGCATCAATTGGAGTAGGTCACACAGGAACACATCCAGGTGAGTTTTGAGAGGAGACTCCACAACCTCTCTGGGCAGCCTGCTCCAGGCCTCCAGCACCCTCACAGGGACAAAGTTTTCCCTCCTGTTCCCATGGCACCTTCTGTGCTCCAGCTTGCCCCCAGCGCCCCTTGCCCTGTCATTGGCCATCCCTGAGCAGAGCCTGGCTCCATCCTCTTGACATTGCCCTGCACATCTTTAGCACAGCACTGAGGGCAGCTCTCAGGCTCCTCTGCTCCAAGCTCCAAGCCCCAGATCCCTCAGTCTGTCCTCACAGACAGATGTTCCACTGCCTGCAGCAGCTTGGGGGCTCTGGGCTGGATACTTTCAAACAGTTCCCTGAGGTCTTCCTTGACGTGAGGGGCCCAGAACTGCACATAATATTGCAGATGTGGCCTCACTGAGGCAGAGCAGAGGGGTAGGAGAACCTCTCTGGAGCTATTTATACAGCCCTTCTAACCCACCCCAGGATGCCCTTAGCCTTCTTGGCCACAAGGGCACATTGCTAGCTCATGGCCACCCTTCTGTCCATCGGGATCCCTGAGTCCCTCTCCTCTGCACTGCTTTTCAACAAGTCAGTCATGAGTCTCTGCTAGTCCATGAGGTTCTTCTTTCCTGAGATGCCAGACTCCACCCTTGTCCTTGTTGGATTTAATTCGATTTCTCCCTGCCCAGCTGTGCAGCCTGTCTAGGTCTGGCTGAATGGCAGCATAGCCTGAGGGGTGTCAGCCACTGCTGCTCCTGGTTTGGTGCCATCACCCAGGTGGATGATGAAGGTATTGAATAGTACTGGGTTATCAGGACCCTCAAGAACTCTTCTGAGCCTGATGAAACTCAACATTTACAAAGCAGCTGCTGTGTCATGTCCAATCCTTCTGCTTGAGGAATGGCACAAATCATTCTGGCCCCATAAGACCTTTGGAGTTGATGCTGTGGATGTCCAATCACCTGTAGTTCTGCTGCCTGACACAACACACTGCCAGGTCACAGGCTCACAGATCTCAGGGATTGGAAGGGACCCAAACAGATCATGGAATCATAGAATCAGTCAGGGTNCTCCTCTTCTCCAGACTGCACAGCCCCAACTCTTTCAGTCTGTCCTCATAAAGCTTGTTTCGGGTTTAGCATAAGGGACTCAGCAGGACCAAATGCAGGTTCATCCACTGGCATCTCCAGATCACAGGCTCACAGGCTCACAGGCTCACAGGATATCAGGGGTTGGAAGGGACCTCCAGAAATCATCCAGTCTAACCCCCCTGCCAGAGCAGGACCACACAATCTAGCTCAGGGCACACAGGAACGCATCCAGATAGGCCTTGAAGTCTCCAGAGAAGGAGACTCCACAAACTCTTTGGGGAGCCTGTGCCAGTGCTCTGTGAGCCTTACAGTCAAGAAGTTCCCCCTTGTGTTCAGCTGGAACGTCCTGTGCTGCAGCCTACAGCCATTGCTCCTTGTCCTATCCCAGGGAGCAAGTGAGAAGTGGATTAGGCATTTGTTGTGAGTCTACAAACTCCAAAGTGGACTTTAGGAACTCAAATTCCAATCTTGGTCTTAAGGTTGATCTGCTCTGAATGTGCTCAGAACAATCCTAGAAACCTAGAATGGTTTGGGTTGGAAGAGATCTTAAACATTATCCAGTTCCAACCCCCTCCAGGGACGGAGACATTTGCACTAGACAAGGTTGCTCAATGCCCCATCTAACCTGACTTTGAACACTTCCAGGCTTGGAACCTCCACAACCTCCCTGGGCAACCTGTGCCACCCTCATGGGAAAAAAAATCTTCTTAATGTCTAATCCAAATCCAGCTTCCTACAGTTTGAAGCCATCACCCCTTAGCCTGTCACTCCATGCAGTTGTCAAAGGTCCCTCTCCAGCTCTCCTGTATCCCCCTTTAAATACTGGAAGGCTGCTCTAAGGTCTCTCTGGAGCCTTCTCTTCCCCAGGCTGAACAGCCCCAACTTTCTCAGCCTGTCCTCAGAAAAGGTAGCCCAGACCATTTTTGTGGCCTCCCTTGGACCTACTCTAACAGTTCAGTGTCCTTCTTGAGCTAAGGCCTCCAGAGCTGGCCCCAGCACTGCAGGTGGGGTCTGAGCAGAGCAGAGCAGAGCAGAGAGGCAGAATCCTCTCTCTCTGCCTGCTGCTTATGCTGCTGGAGATGTAGCCCAGGACACAGTTGGCCTCTGTGCTGCAAGCACACATTGCTGCCTCATGTTGAACTTCTGAACCAGCACCTGCAAGCCCTTCATGTGAGGACCACAGTATCACAGTATCACCAAGGTTGGAAGAGACCTCATAGATCATCAAGTCCAACCTGTTACCACAGAGCTCAAGGCTAGACCATGGCACCAAGTGCCACGTCCAATCCTGCCTTGAACAGCTCCAGGGACGGCGACTCCACCACCTCCCTGGGCAGCCCATTGCAGTAGCCAGCTTGGATTTGTGTTTGGGATTGCCAAGCTGACCTCTGCACACATCCTTAAAGTTCCCTTCCTTAAGAGCTGTTGACCATTGACAATTTGCTGCAGTGGTGCCACCCAAAATTTAGCCTCATGGGCAGGTGTTCTACATGTGCACAGACTGTGAATCATAGACTCACTGAATTGTGTTCGTTGGAAGAGATCTGTAAGATCATCGAGGCCAATCATGAACCTAACACCACTATGACCATTAAACCATATCTTGAAGTGCCATGGCCACATCTTTCTTCAACACCTCCAGGAATGGTGATTCCATCCCCCTGGGCAGCCTATTCCAATCCCTGACCACATTTGAAGCAAAGACATTTTGCTTCCCCTCCAACCTAACCCTCCCCTGGCACAATTTTAGGCCATTTCCTCTCATTCTCTCTCCTGAGCCTAGGGAGCAGAGCCCAACCCCCAGCTCACTGCAGCCTCCTTTCAGGGAGCTGTAGAGAGCAATGATCTCTGCCCTCAGCCTCCTCTTACACTGCACACCCCTACCTCCCTCAGCTGCTCCTCCCCAGCCCTGTTCACCAGACCCTTCTCCACCTTTGCTGTCCTTCTCTGAATATGCTCTAGCCCCTCAATGTCCTTCTTGAAGATACTGTGGTGGTAGGCTTGATGGGGCAAACATGTGCTTATCCATCTTGGCTCGCCCAGACATGTTCCCTTGTTCCTCTGCTCCTCCTGTGCTGGGGGGAGGCAACCGTGGGAGGGGAGGGCAAAAGCCCTGGCCTCACCTAACATGGTGCAGCCTGGCAAAGTGCCATTCTGATTGGCTAATCTATGTCCAATGCTCCATTAGTCTCGGGCTGGATATTGATAAAAGGGATAAGCAGGTAGCACAGGGCTGCTGCTGCCTCACTTTGCATCCTGAATTTGCCTGGAGAGCTTACAGGAACAGGCTCCAAATGCCTGCAGAGCCAGCGTGACAGCGTGCTGAGACTGCCCATGGCAAGACATCCTGCCTGCACCTGAAAGACTCCTGCTAAGACTAGAAGTGCTGGAGATACACAGATCATCCAGAGGAGTCAGGAGACAAAGTCACAGACTGTCTGCCTCCTTTCCCCAGAAGCCTGGGAAGAAACAAGTCTCAGCAGCCAACAAGACAGAGCTCCAGGTGCTTTGGGTACTGCCTGAGTTATACTTTGTGAGCAAACACTTAAGAGCCTCTTCCAGTGTAATATTTGCCTTTGCCACTTTAAGAAATAAGTGCTCAGGTTTTGCCTGTGCCCTGCCTGGATAAGTTTCCAACCTGTGTGTTTTTGAACCTGTGAGTAAGTTTTCTGTGGAGTTTTAATATTAATAAACAGTTTTCACAGTTATTAACAATCATCACCTGGATAGTATAGGACTGGCGGGAACAGAACAAAGCTGGAAATGGGTAGATTCAGACTGGATGTTAGGAAGAAGTTCTTCAGCATGAGGGTGGCGAGAGTCTGGAAAGGGCTGCCCAGGGAGGTGGTGGAAACCTCATCCCTGGGGGTGTTTAAGGCCAGGCTGGATGAGGCTCTGGACAGCTTGCTCTAGGGTAGGGTGCCCCTGCCCATGGCAGGGGGGTTGGAACTGGCTGATCCTTGTGGTCCCTTCCAACCCTGACTGATTCTATTATTCTATTCTATAGAGTGTCCACTGGTGGCTGTGAGGATGATGAAGAGAGTGGAACATCTGCCTGATGAGGAAAGGCTGAGAGCCCTGGGGCTGTTTAGTTTGGAGAACAGAAGGCTGAGAGGGGATCTCATTAATGTTTAATTAATTTTTTAAAGTGGCAAAGGCAAATATTACACTGGAAGAGGCTTTTAAGTGTTTTCTCACAAAGTATAACTCAGGCAGTACCCAAAGCACCTGGAACTCTGTCTTGTTGGCCCCTGAGACGTGATTCTTCCCAGGCTTCTGGGGAAAAGAGGCAGACAGTCTGTGACCCTGTCTCCTCTGGATGATCTGTGTATCTCCAGGACTTCTACCTAGTCTTAGCAGGAGACTTTCAGGTGCAGGCAGGATGTTTTGCCGTGAATTAATACAGATTATTAATTTTGCATCATCTCTCACACATATACAGATTGTGTTACAGCAACAATGCCACTATCATTGCCTTCACACCCACTGAGCTACTCTGTGTGTCTGGGAACCATAGCCTAAGAGGAGTTTTAAGCAGAGGAAATTCTACTGTAACACAGTGTGATGGAGTTGGTAGGGTTTGGCTCCGAGACAAAGAAAAAGAAGCTACCTTCAGCAGTTTTGGAGTGAAGCGTCCACACACGTCCTAACTGCAGGTTGAAAAACAAGAGAAAAGAGAACAAGGCAAGCAGCACGGAAATGCTGAGTAGTTTTAAACAGCCTGATAAGTAATTCATTGCTCTTTGGCTCAGTGTGATACCAGTTGAAACCAAACTTGAGGCAGGGAGGGGTGAGGGTGGTGTTAATTTTCCTTTGCTATGCAATTTCTGCCTTCCCCTATATTTTCTTTGTTTGTTTGTTCATTGTTTTGTTTTAAATTGTAATAGTAAATAGTTTCAATTTTAGGGAAAGACTAAAAGGGAACTTGCAAATGGAACCAAACTAACATCCACTGAAATGCCCGAACTGCTTTAACTTAGGAATTGTTTTTTATTGTCAAAGGACAACAACAACAAAAAAATGAACTATAAGTGACAGTTTTAATGTAAAGGTCCTGATCAGATCACAGAATCATCAGGGTTGGAAGGGAACTCAAAAATTATCCAGTTCCAACCCCCTTGCCATGGGCAGGGACACCTCATACTAGATCAGGCTGCCCAGAGCCACATCCATCCTGGCCTTAAAAACATCCAGGGATGAGGCTTCTACCACCTCCCTGGGCAACCTGTTTCAGTTTCTCACCATTCTCATGGTAAAGAACTTTTTCCTCACATCCAATCTGAATCTGCTCACTTCTAGTTTTGCTCCACTCCCCCCAGTCCTATGGCTACCTGACATTTAAAAAGTCCCTCCCTAGCTTTCTCGTAGTCCCCTTTAGATACTGGAAGGTCAAAATAGGGTCTCCTCAGAGCCCTCTCCACACTGAATAACCCCAACTCTCCCAGTCTGTCTCCACAGGAGAGGAGCTCCATAGGCAAGGTACTCCAGCCCTCCGATGACTATGAGCCAAACAAAAACAAAGCCAGCAAGTAAATCCATGGGCTTTTTCCAAGGACTGGAAATATCTTCACTTGGTGACAACTAATCACAGTGACTTTATTCCAAATGGCAGACAAAGGAGATGGTTCAGCTGAGTGGCAAAGGAGCATGGAAGTTAAGGAGACGCCAACCACAAGCATGTGCGAAATAAAAACCCAAGCAGAGGTTCTGTGCATGGAAGATATTTACAAAATGACAACTTTTCACATGCAGTCACAGTGTAAAAAAATGCAGAGGAAGGCAGAGCACAGGTAGTGGGAGAGGAGACAAATGAGTTTACTGACAGATGGGGGTGAAACCCTTCTGAGCTGAGGAGCAAACGTGAGCTGAACGCGAGGCAGCGGAGCGGAGCGCGGCGATGTCTCTGGTGGGGAGGGAAGATGCATTGCTGCAGTAACTCCAGCTTGCTACTGCTGAACCTGCTGGCTTCCAGCACCTGCTGGCTTCGACATCCAATATTGGACAGGAAGATTCCTCCCGGGTGGTACTTTATAGGCAAAGCGAGAGATTCCAATTACAGCTGCTGAAAAAGCACTCTGCTTGCTGGTGCTACCTGCAGTGAAGGCTGCTTAACACAAAGCAGTATTGAGACCTCAGCTGTCTGTGGCCCTATCTTTGGGTGAAAAATGGGCAGGTTTTCCCCGAGAATTTTTGGTAAGCTAAGAACCAGCACCACAGATGTAGCTCTAAGAAAACAGCCTGGGAGATGTTATGCATTCCAAACACCCAAGAGAACAGGAAAAGACAACATCTCTCAATTTGAGATGAGGACTGAACAAACCAGTGTCAGAGAAGGGGAGGAAAAAGTCAATTTCTGGAGAGCCTGAGAAGGCAGATTCCATGGGCTGCATTAGAGTCACCTTACCCACAACGTTCCCTGTGGAAAACACTGAGCTGTTAGGCATTACAGAGCTGTGGACTGGGAGGGAAAGCGTTTCTCCAGCTCCTCCACAACACAGCTCAAGTCACCGTTGTGCTGGTTGTGCTCAGCTGCAGCTTCTGGAGTTGGCAGCTCTGGGCTTGCAATGGGTTTGAGCTTAGCAATGTGCTTGGGCAGGATGTGGTTTTTGTCTATTTGGCTGTACATGTTGGCCACGGACTTCTCAATGGCTGCTAAATTCTGAATGTTCTTAAGTATCCCTTTCAGCTCCCTACGGGGAGGAGGAGGAGGAGGAGGAGGCGGCTCTGGCACTGCAGCCAGTGGTGGTACAGTTGTCTGTTTGGCAGGGGATATGGAATGCTTGGCAGGTGAGAGGTGCTGGGGGCTAAGAGGAGATGAAGAAGAAGAAGAAGAAGAAGAAGAAGAAGAAGAAAGAGAAACTGGAGGCGGAGGCAGAGGATGTGGTGGCAACAGAGGAGGGGATGGAGGTGGTGGTGGCAGAGGAGGAGGCAGCAGTGGAGGTGGGGGTGGGGGCGTTTTAGGTGGATCTGGAATGCTTTCTAGAGCTTCTTTGGTCTGAGGAGCGAGACAGCTTTGGCAAACTGGTTTCTTTATCCTGAAAGAGGGAGGAGTCGGTTTGCGAGTCGGTGGAGGAGAAGGTTCTCCAGGATAGTCATGGTGAGTGATGATCACGGAGGGGACTGCAGAGGCCTCTGGCTCCGCTACATCAGCACGAGGCGTTGGAGAAGACAGAGGAGATCGAAGGCAAGGAGATTGAACCACATTCCTGGGAGGCTGCTCTAGCACATTCTCTCCTTCCTGGGGCCGGGCGCTGTGCGTGGGCGACCGGGCGCACTTCACATCGGGAGACTTGACTTGCTTCATTTCCTGCAAAGCCTGCTGCTCAAACTGCCTGGCCTTCTCTTTCACGGTCAGCTTGGGGCCACTCAGCCTGTGGAACAGCGGGCTGGTAACGTCGACAGCGCCAGGCTGCCGTTCGGTCCCTTCCTCCTTTGCTCTGCGTCTCTCCTGTTGCCACTGAACAGGGTCCATGATAACCGGCCTGCTGGGGGGACCGGGCGCGTTCCTCCTGCTGACGTGCGTCGGTACCGTCCACGCCCGCTGGCTGCCCCGCAAAGAGGCCTCTCTCAAGACTAGGCTTGAGGGGGAAAGAGTGTCTAAAGTGTCGTTTCTCCTCCGCAGAAAGCCAGCAGCCGCAGGGCTTTGAGTGAGACCTTCCACATAGAGTGGGTTTTGAGTGGTTAATGGGTTCTCGTCAGACAAAAACGTGATGTTACTCGCGGATTTGGGGAGGTTATTGTTCAGTGATCCATTGATATTGGATTGCTTGTGGGCCTCAATAGCACGGGAAGCAAAGCTGCTTATAACTCTCTGACGGTCTCCTTCTTCTAAGACTGACTTTTTTCCCCTGCTTTGTTGGAAATGGTAGAGAAGAAAAAGACTTGAAAGAAAAGAAGATAATCACAGGTGAGGAAACATGCATGGACACATAATTATGAGAGAGAAAAAAACAAAACAGAACAAAACAAAGAGAAGTACTTATGATATGAATCAGAGCCATTAAAGCACTTCTAGCAAGCTACTACTAGCTAAGTGATCACGTTCACTATTCTACTAGGCAAGACATTTACTTTTACCTCTTCTTTAAGGAAGGAGAATGTGAGGAGGAAGAAAAATGAAAACAAGTCTGCAGCTACTTAACAAGGTCTAAAGAAAAACCCTTTAGATTTCAAAAGTAGCCCTAGTAGCTCCCTAGTGACACAAGAGTCCCTATGAGGTAGTGAAGAGGAGCTGAAGCCACTCAGCTGAGATGCCTGTCATAGAATCATAGAATCAAGCAGGCTGGAAGAGACCTCCAAGCTCATCCAGCCCATCCTAGCACCCAGCCCTGGCCAATCAACCAGACCATGGCACTAAGTGCCCCAGCCAGGCTTAGCTTCAACACCTCCAGGGACAGCAACTCCACCACCTCCCTGGGCAGCCCATTCCAATGCCAATCACTCTCTCTGCCAACAATTTCCTCCTAATATCCAGCCTAGACCTGCCCTGGCACAACTTCAGGCTGTGTCCCCTTCTTCTGTTGCTGCTTGCCTGGCAGAAGAGACCAACCCCCACCTGGCTACAACCTCCTTTCAGACCCCAGATCAACCTTCTGACAATGAACCCTAAGGAATCGCCAACCTGGGCATTGTTTCTTACATTTATGACACAAATCCTGAAGTGGAATTATCAATGTCTGCAGGAATTTCCTCTCTGCACCACATTACACCAGATGAAAACACTCTATGCTGAATTTCTACACCAAAACCAGGAGGTCTCATCATTTACTTAGTGCCTCCAAGTGCTTCATTAACTTCCCTTCCTCAAATATTTTTCGTACCATGAACTTCTGAGCAGATTTGAGGATAAACAGGATTTAAAAATTGGTAGCCTGCTAGAATCACAGAATCAGTCAGGGTTGGAAGGGACCACAAGGATCAGCCAGTTCCAACCCTCCCTGCCATGGCCAGGGACACCTTAGCCTAGATCAGGCTGGCCACAGCCTCATCCAGACTGGCCTTAAACACCTCCAGGCATGGGGCAACCACCTCCTTGGGCAACCCATTCCAGCCTCTCACCACTCTCATGCTCAACAACTTCCTCCTCACATCCAGTCTGAACCTACTCACCTCCAGGTTTGCTCCATGCAGAAAAGTGTACCCTTAGAGACATGGTTTAAACAATGCTCACTGGAGGCTGAATTCCCATCAAGGTAGGGCAAATTTAAGACATTGGGCCATGTCAGAGCTAAAAACAACCCCCTTATCCTTTCTGAGGAGATGTAATTGGAGATGTCCCTGCCCACTGCAAGGTGAGTGGACAAGATGACCAAAAGGTGCATTCCCATTGCTGCCATCTACAAATAGACATGGAGATGCAAAACAAAATCCCTCAGCCAACCAACCAGCTACTCTCAAAAGTTCTCTGAAATATCAACTAGGTCTGTAAGCCAGGCTGTGGTGAGGATGTGGTAGTGTAAGGGAAGGCTAGGGTAGAAACAGATTATAAAGAAGGAATTCCACTTTTGGACACTTCACTTTCAGCTTCCCTACCTCTGCTTCATGCTGGTGCTCCACTCTTTTGAACACCATCACAGAACTGCAGAATTGTCAGGGTTGGAAGGGAACCCAAAGATCATCCAGTTCCAACCCCCCCTGCCATGGCCAGCGACACTTCACACTACATCAGCTTGCCCAGAGCTCCATCTAGCCTGGCCTTAAAAACCTCCAGGGGTAAGGGTTCCACCATCTCCCTGGGCAACCTGTTCCAGTGTCTCAGCACCCTCGTGGTGAAGAACTTTTTCCTAACATCCAATTTGAATCTACTCATTTCTAGTTTTGCTCCATCCCCTCCAAAGCTATCACGACATGACATCCTAAAAAGTCCCTCATCAGCTTTCTTGTAGCCCCCTTCAGATACTAGAAAGCCACAAGGTCTTCTCTGAGCCTTCTCAGCCCCCAACACTCCCAGTCTGTCTCCATAGCAAAGGTGCTCCAGCCCTCAGATCATCCTTGTGGCCCTTAAAACCCCTCCTGTTTTCTGCAGTTAAGCAAGTGAAGTACATCATGAGCAGAAAGGATCTCTCCATACACACACATAAACCACCAACAAGCTGATTTTTTTTAGTGATTGACAGCTTCCAATGTTTTCAGAAAGCCTTCTGAGGTCTTAAGTCTCAACTCCACCAAAATCCATTAGAATTTAGGTAAAAAATGGGTTAGGTTTTATTAACACAGGGACAGAGGTGAACAAAGATTAGGGTAACATTGGAAGATGAACTTTGGTCAGATGGTTCCATTTCTCTTTATCTTATTTTATTTTTTTGGGTGTTGTTTTTCCATATCTCAGGTCCTACCATATCTAAATTAATGGAAATTTAACCTCTAGTGGTTCAATATTCCCTGGCAAAATGAGAAGAGAAAGTTAAATTACTAGATAGGAGTTAATTAAGATGATATTAAGTATTGTCTAAGTTATTTAATATCTAAAAGTCCTCCAGAGGCTTGCATTTAGTAATGAAAGACATTTGCTCCTTGTGCTTTTCCATTCTGAGTGGGAGATCACAGAGAGAGAGAGAAAAACTCCAGGTTCCTGGAGGGAACTGGTCACAGGAACCTGAGATGACTGGTAGAAGAGTCACTGTGCAGGGATCACCCTCCCATCTGTGACTAACACCTATCAAAGCCCCAAAGGATTACACAGGATCACAGGATGTCAGGGGTTGGAAGGGACATCCTAGAGACCTTCCAATCCATCCCCCCTGCTAGTGCAGGATCATAGAATCTAGCTCAGGTCACACAGGAACACATCCAGACAGGGCTGGAAAGGCTCCAGAGAAGCAGACTGCACAACCTCTCTGGGCAGCCTGTGCCAGGGCTCTGTTACCCTTACACTCAAGAAGTTCTCCCTCATGTAGAGGTGGAACTTCCTGTGCTGTAGCTTACATCCATTGCCCCTTGTCCTGTCGCAGGGCACAAGTGAGCAGAGGCTGTCCCTGTCACTTCCAGACTCCCAGCTCTCAGATATTTATTGACAGTGATTAGATCCCCTCTCAGCCTTCTCCTCTCCAGGCTAACCAGCCCCAGGGCTCTCAGCCTCTCCTCACCAGGCAGTGCTCCAGTCCCTTCATCATCCTTGTAGCTCTCCCTTGGACTCTCTCCAGCTCCTCTTGAACTGGGGAACCCAGAACTGGATGCAACATTCTAGGCATGGCCTCACCAGGGCAGAGTAGCAAGGAAGGAGAACCTCCTTTAATCTGCTGACCACACTCCTCTTCATGCACCCCAGGATCCCAATGGCCTTGGCCACAAGGGCACAGTGCTGTCCCATGGATAGCTTGCTTCCACCAGCACTCCCAGCTCCTTCTCCAGGGGACTACCCTCTAGCAGATCACCTCCTAACCTGTGCCAGTGAATAAGGTGTCCTTGAGCACAGGGGTTCCTCAAACCCCACTATGCCTAAGGCTTGTATGAAAAGCAGCTGCCTTCACACAAATAATAAGTGAAGTTTGTCTTCTAAAGCAGTGTGGTTTGAGGTCAGTCACTCTACTCAAAGGCAAGAGGAAGAAGAGATTGTGAACTTGAATGAAACCCTCCAGCAGAAGGCTCAAGCAAGATGACATAACCTTTATGCTACTGCCAAATATTATTTCCAAAGCTTCTCAGCTCCTTCCTTGCCTCCCATGACACCTCTCAAGGGTGAGGTTACTCTGCAACCCTCTTTGACATACAAGTATTAGAGTCCATGTTTATGGATAGGTAGTTTAACCGAGCAAACATCACCAGACTTGTTACAAGCTAGAGGATGGCTGGGCTGAGGCTACCCTGCAACTCTCTTCTGTCTATGTACAGGTATTTGACTCCATGTTTATGGAGAGGTAGTTCAACCAAACAAACATCACCAGACTTGTTAGGAGTTAGAGAGTAGTTGGACTCAATGATCTTAAAGCACTTTTCCAAACAAAAGGATTCCATGGATCCGTCACTCCCCAGTTGGAAGCACAGCTCTGGACTGAAAGAGGTGGTACCTGCCGTGCAAGGATTTGTAAACAGCTCTCCAGACATGTTTTGTTTGCACCCAGTTGTGAGATATTAAGTCCATGAGCTGAAAGTAAACCTCAGAACTAGTTTTCTTGGGGGGGTTTGGTAGTTTGTTTTGGTTTTGTGGTTTTGGTTTGGTTGTGTTGGTTTTGTTTTGGCTTTGTCTTTGGTTTTGGCTTGGTTTGATTTTTGGTGTGGTTTTGGTTTGTTTTTGGTTTGGGTTGGGTTTGGTTTGGTTTTTTGTTTTGATTTGTTTTGGTTTGGTTTTACTTTAGTGGTTTTTTTTTTGGTTGGTTTTTGTTTTTGTTTGATTTGTCTTTGTTTTGGGGTTGCTTTGGTTTTGTTTGGGTTTTTTTTAATTTGTTTTGTTTTTTTGTTCTTTTTGGTTTTGTTTTGGTTTGTTTCGTTTTGGTTTTTTTGTTTTTGGTTTGTTTTGGTTTAGTTTTGGTTTAGTTTTGGTTTTTGTTTCGGTTTGGTTTTGGGTTTGGTTTGTTTTTTGTTTTGGTTTGGGCTGGGTTTTGGCTTGGTTTTTTTTTTATTTGTTTTGGTTTGGTTTTACTTTAGTTTTTTTGTTTGGTTGGTTTTTTGTTTGGTTTGTCTTTGTTTTGGGTTTGCTTTGGTTTTGGTTTGTTTTTTGTTTTGGTTTTTTTGTTTTGATTTGTCTTGGGTTTTGTTCTTTTTGGTTTTGTTTTGGTTTGTTTCATTTTGGGTTTTTTGTTTTTGGTTTGTTTTGGTTTAGTTTTGGTTTAGTTTTGGTTTTTGTTTCGGTTTGGTTTTGGGTTTGGTTTGTTTTTTGTTTTGGTTTGGGCTGGGTTTTGGCTTGGTTTTTTTTTTATTTGTTTTGGTTTGGTTTTACTTTAGTTTTTTTGTTTGGTTGGTTTTTTGTTTGGTTTGTCTTTGTTTTGGGTTTGCTTTGGTTTTGGTTTGTTTTTTGTTTTGGTTTTTTTGTTTTGATTTGTCTTGGGTTTTGTTCTTTTTGGTTTTGTTTTGGTTTGTTTCATTTTGGGTTTTTTGGGTTTGGTTTGGTTTGGTTTTGGTTTAGTTTTGGGTTTTGTTTTTTTTGTTTTGGTTTGGGTTTGGGTTTGGTTTGTTTTTTGTTTTGGTTTTGGTTTGTTTTTGGTTTTAAGGCAGCAGGACTCTTTGGCTTTGGAAATAACACCATTCAAGTTCAGCAATCATCCTTCATCTGCCCTTGCCAGGAAAGGATAAAGAAGGATTGAAGCGCTGAAAGTTCACAGTAAATGTCTTTCCCGTCCTCGGTCGATGGACAAATAAAAGATGAGGTTTGGGTTACAAGGTTTCACTGGAGTTACTGGAAGGAAAAGTAATCAGTGTTTCTAGTGGCTACAAACATCAGGAGAATGAAATGAGCTTACTTACTGATGCCTATGTATCCAAAGGCAGAGGGAAATGAAAATGATCAGACAAGACAGATTTAAAACTAAAGAGCTTGGCTTCTTTGCTATAAACAACAACATTAAGAAAACAAGACATTGAGGCAGCACCACCCATGGAAGATGACTAAAGACAGCTAGAGACAGGAAATAACTGTACCAAAACTCCTAAAAACATGTTAATAAAAGCTATTTTCCAAAGAATAATTCCCTAAGGTACAGCAGTGCCTTGAAAGCAAAGATTGGACAGGGAGAAAAAAAAAAAACCAAGGCAAAATAAACCAAACAATTTATTTATCTTCTTCAAAATCCTAGAGAGCTTCATCCATCCTGTAAGGATTTTTTACTCTAGCTTTGGTTTAAGCATTGTCACTGCCCCTGGAGGTGTTGAAGGAAAGCCTGGAGGAGGCACTTAGTGCCATGGTCAGGTTGATTGGGCAGGGCTGGGTGCTAGGTTGGGCTGGATGAGCTTGGAGGTCTCTTCCAACCTGGCTGATTCTATGATTCTGTGTAGTGCCATGGTCTCGTTGATTGGACAGGGCTGGGTGACAGATTGGGCTGGATGAGCTTGGAGGTCTCTTCCAACCTGCTTGATTCTATGATTCAATGATTTCCTTAGCTTGCTGGTTTGAGTTTATCTTAGCAGCATGCAAAGGTATCTGTAGAGGAAATATCCCAAACATGGCACCTTTTGTGGTACAATGAAAACAATTTCTACTCGATGAGAACATAAACCTGTGTTTCAAAGCCAGCCCTGCAAGTTTGCACCTAGATGTTGTAACACTAAAGCATAAAGAAATCTGCAGGCAAATGCCAAGCATAATAAATCATAGAATCATAGAATCAGTCAGGGTTGGAAGGGACCACAAGGATCAGCCAGTTCCAACACCCCTGCCATGCCCAGGGACACCCTACCCTAGAGCAGGCTGCACACAGCCTCATCCAGCCTGGCCTTAAACACCTCCAGCCATGGGGCCTCAACCACCTCCCTGGGCAACCCATTCTCATGCTCAACAACTTCCTCCTCACCTCCAGCTTTGCTCCATTCCCCCCAGTCCTGTCACTCCCTCACAGCCTAAAAAGTCCCTCCCCAGCTTTTCTGTAGGCCCCTTTCAGATCCTGGAAGGCCACTGGAAGGTCACCTGGAAGCCTTCTCTTCTCCAGACTAAACAGCCCCAACTCTTTCAGTCTGTCCTCATAAAGCTTGTTTCGGGTTTAGCATAAGGGATTCAGCAGGACCAATTGCAGGTTCATCCACTGGCATCTCCAGATCACAGGCTCACAGGCTCACAGGCTCACAGGATATCAGGGGTTGGAAGGGACCTCCAGAAATCATCCAGTCCAACCCCCCTGCCAGAGCAGGACCACACAATCTAGCTCAGGTCACACAGGAACACATCCAGACAGGCCTTGAAAGGCTCCAGAGAAGCAGACTGCACAACCTCTCTGGGCAGCCTGTGCCAGGGCTCTGTTACCCTTACACTCAAGAAGTTCTCCCTCATGTAGAGGTGGAACTTCCTGTGCTGTAGCTTACATCTATTGCCCCTTGTCCTGTCGCAGGGCACAAGTGAGCAGAGGCTGTCCCTGTCCCTTCCTGATCCCCAGCCCTTAGATATTTATTGACAGATATTTATTCCCTCTCAGCCTTCTCCACTCCAGACTAACCAGCCCCAGGTCTCAGCCTCTCTTCATCAGGCAGTGCTTCAGGCCCTTCAGCACCCTCATAGCTTTCTGCTGGCTCTCTCCAGTAGTTCCTCATCCCTCTTAAACTGGGGAGCCTAGAACTGGATGCAATATTCTAGTTGTGGCCTCACCAAGGCAGAGAAGAGAGGAAGGAGAACCTCCTTTGATCTGCTGGCCACACTCCTCTTTATGCACCCCAGGATCCTATTTGCCTTCTTGGTCCAGAGGGCACATTGCTGTCCAGTGATGAACTTGGTGTCCACCAGATGATCTTTAAGGTCCCTTCCAACCCAGCCCAGTTTATAATGTTATGTTTCTCAGGCTACTGCTGACCTTGAGGTTTTTCACCCCTTCCTGCTCAACCTTTAACATCTCACAAGGGCCAAAGGTGGGGAATGGGAGAGGCTGTTCTTGCTTCAGCTACCCCTTCTCTATTCACAGAGGAACTCTCAAGCTCTAGACTGATTTCAAGCACAGACTGCACTGCCCAGAGTTAGAGCAGCTCCCTTGTGCCACCTTAGCATTTCATCAACATCATCTCAGTCTCTGGAAAACTGCACCTTTCCAAGCCAAACAAATCATGACTGAACATGGAGAGCAGAAGTGGAGAACCTGGGTTGTCCTCAACACCAGCAGCAGCACTCCACATCTGCCTCTGAACAGATTATTAATGCTCTGCCTTTCTGCATTGGTTGGTTTGCAAATGTAAGCACAGAAAAGTGTGGCAAGCTTACCAACACCCTCCCCCCACCCCAAGCAATGGGCAATACTGACTGGTGGTTTCCTGCTGTAATATTGTCACAGAGTTAAACTGTTGCTGGAGCCCACCAAGTTCAGCTTTACAGAAGCAGGAAAAGGGAGGGAAACTCTGCAGTGCTCTCATTTCAGGAGCAAGTAATAAGACACATCCATGGAACTGTCAGTAGTTCCTCTGTTCTGATAGTTCCTTTGCCTTTACTTTCAACAGCCAAACAGTCCCAAATTTAGAAAACCAAACCAAAGAACTCTTTACCCAGGAGATTATTTCTAATTATAGCAAAAAGTGGGGACTTTGGGGCAGTCATTTCACAACAGCAGTAAAAAATGTGGTGTGCTGGCACTAAGGCAGCCCAGCCCAGGCTCACCCTGGTAGCAACAGCCTGCTGTAGGCTCTTGCTCTGGAAAAAAAATCCATCTGGTTACAGCCTGCTTTTCACCAGCTCAGCAGGGTTCTGTTGTCTCTTCCCTCTCCTTTTACAGAGCCAAGCTGGTTTATTTCCTGGACGCCTGCGAATCCAAAGCAGCTGGGGAAAGACCTCTTTGTGAAGGAAAGCCACTGGGACACAGACTGCATGAAGTGATGCCTTGGCCACTGCTCTTTGCCCGAGGGATCACAGGGAATACTTACATGGTGCTGTCACCGAGCTCTTCGTAGAGGTTGTTGGCGGCGGCGCCGGACGGTTTGCCTGCTGGCAGAGCCATCTGGATCCTGGCAGTCTTGGCACATTCGGCCTGGCGCCTTTGGTGAGCCATAGAGGGAAGGAGAAATGCTCATTAGAAAGGTTCTGGGCCCCAAACATAAACCAAGGTGTAAAGGTCTCGGGGTTTTCCAACAGCCCGAAACCACCTCTGGTCTTTGTCATCTTCAAAGCAACAGTAAAGTGGTGCTGGAGTCACTGGCTGCAGGCAAGGGAGGTGCAGCTGCCACGGCTCCCAGGCCAGCACAGTGCTTCTCTGCTTGCAGTGCTGCCAGCTGCAG
The DNA here is from genome assembly GCA_013400475.1 of Tricholaema leucomelas. Lineage (NCBI taxonomy): Eukaryota > Metazoa > Chordata > Aves > Piciformes > Lybiidae > Tricholaema lacrymosa > Tricholaema leucomelas. The sequence goes on from WAAF01019535.1 coordinate 21,279, forward strand.
GACAGCTGAAGGCCACTCTCACAGAGCTTCATGGCTGAGGTTTGGTCTTGCATCCACCACCCAAGTCTGCTGCTAACAGAGGGCCCCTGGCCTGCAAAGGGGTGGGGTGAAACTGCAGGGAGCTCTGTGTTTTAAGCAGGTTTGGGGCAATTTGGTACCATAATCTGCTACTTCTCACTGTACAGTGCCAGCTGGTGTGGTTTGCCCATTCCAAGGTCTTTCACGGACGTGGTAGGGAGCCATGGTCTAGGAGGGCAAGTCTTGGTCTGACCTGCTCCACAGAGCTCTGCTGCCACCCACTCACAGCTGAAATCAGAGGTGTCCTCAGGGAGGAGTGGGTGGTGGATACCAAAGGATGGAGGAGCATCAAAGCCATGCAGAGACCCCTCTTGAATATTTTCCTGGCTTCTCCAGCTTTCTCTTATTTGTTCTGTCTTAGTGGCATTCTAGAGGTCCCTCTCAGATAAATGTCTCCTGAACTGCAGGATGTCTCTGAGATAATTGGAGGTGATTCCCAAGGAGTCATATACACACTAGCTTTGACACTGCCCTCACAAGGAAGCTTCTGTCTTTGCTGCCCAGGATTAATAGTGAGGAATGTAAGCTCTCCAGTCAAGTACTTCAATTGAGTGCCAAGAAAATGTGATTTTAAATCTAAGTCTCTGGCAAACTCTAGCACTTCCAACTCCTCTCTCATTATTGCTGGCTGGGAGGTTTCTGTTTCAACCATCCTGAAAAAAATCATAGATTCATAGAATGGTTTGAGGTGGAAGAGACCTTCAAGATCATCTACTTCCAGCCCCCCTGTCATGGGAACAGACACCTTCCACCAGCCCAGGTTGCTCAAGGCCTCATCCAACCTGGCCTTCAACACCTACAGGGAAGGGACATCCACAACATCCCTGGACAACCTGTGCCAGCATCTCCCCATTCTCATTCTCAACAATTTCTTCCTCATCTCCACTCTCAGCCACCCCTCTTCCAGTTCAGAGCCATTGTCCCTTGTGCTGGCACTACAAGCCCTTGTCAAAAGTCCTCCCCCAGATTTCCTGTAGCCCACTTTGGGTACTGAAAGACTACTCTAAGGTGTCCCTACAGACTTCTCTTCTCCATGCTGAACAGCTCCAGCTCTTGCAGCCTGTCTCCATAGAGGAGATCCTTTCACAGGATCACAGCTCACAGGATATTAGAGGTTGAAAGGGACCCAAAGACATCACCAAGTCCAACCCCCTGCCAGAGCAGGACCACACAGCTCAGGGCACACAGGAACACATCCAGACAGGCCTTGAACGGCTCCAGAGAAGGAGACTCCACAACCTCTCTGGGCAGCCTGTGCCAGTGCTCTGGGACCTTTACAGTAAAGAAGTTCCCCCTTGTGTTGAGCTGGAACCTCCTGTGCTGCAGCTTCCATCCATTGCTCCTTGTCCTGTCCCAGGGAGCAGTGAGCAGAGCCTGTCCCCCACTCCTGAACCCCAGCCCTCAGAGACTGATAAACAGTGATTAAATCCCCTCTCAGTCTTCTCTTCTCCAGACTGAAAAGCCCCTTTCCAGCTGTCTGGGAAATTTCTGCCTCAGTGAACTGAAAAAAACCCCACATTTCTTTGAGGGGGTAAATTCACTGAGAACCAAATTCCTGTTTTCTCTCTGGAACACAAACCCTGAGGCTGTGTGTCTAACTGAGGGGCCTCAGCTGATGCACCTGGCTTTCGTTTTGAGAGTGGCAAACACTTGAGCTCCCTGACCTGCACCTTGCTTGCTTGGGGTCACCACACATGTGGACTCTTTTCTCTGCAGCAAACAGGCCATGTCCTGAGCCATGGCACATTTAATGTCTGTCAGCATGCAAGGTTTAAACACACTGAGTAGTGCCATGAGTATCTTAACCTCAAAGGTGTTCAGGAATTAACTCTTAGTCAACATCAAGTACCTTTCCTTAAGCACAAAGACTGGGAGAGGCTGCCAGTACTCCTCCACAGGGTGTTAGAAACAAAGCTGAAAGGAATATACTTACTCTTTGAATCTGTTTTGGTGTGCATGAAAAGAAATGAAGAGATAAAAGGAAAGGTTAAATGAATTCCATTGGCAGCAACTGTCCTCAGCAGCGCAACTAATGTGAGTTGGAAACTAGATGCTGCTTAATTAATACACACATATAACTACAGAATTAATTAGGACACCCTTAAAGAATCATCATTTCCAGAGCTGTTGAGCTGCTGTTTGGGATCCTCTTCAAACAATTCTGACCCTGAATTACAGTGGGGAAACTGTGTGGGGCTGAGGGAAAATGTGCAGGAGGAAACCTTGACCGCGTGGACGCACCTCACAATGCTTCTTCAGCAGGTGGACTTCATCATAGAATCAAGCAGGTTGGAAGAGCCCTCCAAGATCACCCAGCCCAACCTAGCACCCAGCCCTGCCCAATCAACCAGACCATGGCACTAAGTGCCCCAGCCAGGCTTGGCTTCAACACCTCCAGGCACAGCGACTCCAGCACCTCCCTGGGCAGCCCATTCCAATGCCAATCACTCTCTCTGCCAACAACTTCCTCCTAACATCCAGCCTAGACCTGCCCTGGCACAACTTCAGGCTGTGTCCCCTTGTTCTGTTGCTGGGTGCCAGACAGCAGAGCCCAACCCCACCTGGCTACAGCCTCCCTTTGGGTAGTTGTAGACAGCAACGAACTCACCTCTGAGCCTCCTCTTCTGCAGGCTGCACACCCCCAGCTCCCTCAGCCTCTCCCCATAGGGTTTGACTTAGTAGGGATGGATGCATTTTCAGAGCTCTTTTCTCATGTTAACACAATTCGATTTCAACATTAAAAAGTAATTATTAAAAATAATTCTAAAATTAATTTTTCATCTCAAGAATGCTGCAGAAAACCTCTTTAATGGTGAAGGAGTCTAAATTTTGGGGGCTGTTTAGAAGGCAAGAGTCTTCTGTGGTTAGTAAATAGTATGTAAAGAACACATCCTTGATGGTTACCTTCTGGGGTTGTACTGGACAGTGTATCACAAAGGCTTTAATTAGGAGAAAAATAATGATTGTTCCTGGCTTTTTAATCATAGAATCAACCAGGTTGGAAAAGACCTCCAAGGTCATCCAGTCCAACCTAGCACCCAGCCCTGTCCAATCAACCAGACCATGGGCATGAAGTTGCCTTGCCAATGGTAAGTTAATATCACAGGATGGTAGTAAGGGCTGGAAGGGCCATCTGGAGATCATTGAGTCATACAGATTGACCTATACAATGTCATATAAGAACATCTCCAGACAGATTCTTGAATGTCTTCAGGAATGGGGACTCCACCACCTCTCTGGGCAGCCTGTTCCAGTGCTCCATCACCATTAAACTAAGGAAGTTCCTCCTCGTGTTTAGATGGAACTTCTCATGTTCAAGTCTGTGCCTGGTACCTCTTGTGCTGTCACTGGGCACCAATGAAAACAGCCTGGTCCCATCCTCCTGACACCCATCCTTTAAGTACTGATCAGCATTGATGAGATCCCCCCTCAGGCTGCTCTCCTCCAGACTAAACAGCCCCAATTCTCATAGCCTTTCCACATCACAGAGATGTTCCAGTCCTCTCAGCACCTTTATAGCCCTTTGCTGTACTTACTCCTACATGTCCCTGTCCTTGAAACAGTACTCAGACATGGCCTCATCGGGGCAGAATAGAGGGGCAGAAGAACCTCCTTTGACCTGCTGGCCACACACTTCTTGATGCACCCCAGGATGCCACTGGCCTTCTTGGCCACAAGGGCACATTGCTGGCTCACGGCCATCCTGCTATCCACCAGGACTCCCAGAGCTGCTCTCCAACAGGTCAGCTCCCAGACTGTACTGATCCATGGAGCTGTTCTTCTCCAGGTGCAGGACTTGGCAATAGCCCTTGGCGAATTCCATTTCACAGGCCCACAGTATGTCAGAGGTTGGAAGGGACCCAAGAGATCATCGAGTCCAACTCCCCTGCCAGAGCAGGACCACACAATCTAGCTCACGCCAGCCCACCTCAAAGCCGCTACAGCTACAACCCTCTACAACCCCCACCCTGGGGCTTGTGCTTTTCCTGGGTCACATTATAAAGAGGAGTGGTTAGGGAGGGGCGAGAGGTCACAGCCGAGGTGGGCGCAGGCAGAGTGAAGAGAATGGTTGGACTCCAATCTTCAAGGTCTTTTCCATCCGAAATGATTTTATGAGTCCGTGTAGTATCCCTACAACAAGGCTGCTACCACCCAAAGGAGGAGTACTTACTGCCTGTAGCTGACCATAACTATTAAAATGGCTGGCATGCAGCAAAGGATGATGATGACAGCCAGGGCGAGGAGGGCGCCTTCTGTGAAGCCTACAGCCTGCGCCTGCTTCTTGACGTTTGCCACCACGTCTGGGGTGCGGATCTCCAGGATGCGTCCCCCCTGCCCCAGGTACGGCTGAAACTCTTTGTTGATGTCCAGCAGTTTGCCATCCAGGAACCTTCAACGTCAGGGAAAGAAAAACTATCAGAGCCAAGCGCAGTAGCTGTAAATCTTAAGCGTAAAGTCATAGATCGGTTTGGGAGAATCATGGAATCATAGAATGGTTTAGGTTGGAAGGGACCTCAAGGGTCATCCAGCTCCAACCCCCTGCCATAGGCAGGGACACCTCCCCCTAGAGCAGGTTGCTCAAGGCCTCATCCAGCCTGGCCTTAAACCCCTCCAGGGAGGAAGCATCCACAACCTCCCTGGGCAACCTGTTCCAGTGCCTTACCACCCTCACTGTAAAGAACTTCCTCCTAACATCCAGTCTAAATCTCCCCTCCTCCAGCTTAAACCCATTCCCTCTCGTCCTGACATTACTAGACCTTGTCAATAGTCCCTTAGGACTCCCCCTTAGGGAGGGACCTTGGAAGGTCATCTACTGCGATTGCCCTGCAGTCACACAGGGTGCTCAGAAGCCTGTCTAAACCCAGGCATGGAATGGCTCCAGGAAAGGGGCTTCTGTCATCTCTCTGGCCCAGTGTTTCACCACTCTCAGTGTAAACAAGTTCTTAAATCTGCTCTAAATCTCCCTTTTCCAGTCCAAACCATCCCCCCTGGTCCTGCCACAGCAGATCCTGCTCAAAACTGTCCCCAGCTTTCTGCTGGGCTGCTTGAAGCACTGTGAGGCCACCAGAAGCTCTCCTGCAGCTTTCTCCTCTGCTGGCTGAACTCTGCCAGCCTGGCCTCACAGCAGAACCCTGCCAGCCCTGCCAGCATTGCTGTGGCCTCCTCTGGCCCTGCTCCAGCAGGTCTCTGCTTGTGCTAGTTTGAGCCTAGCTAGAATGTTTTGGTCAGAAGAATGAGATCATAGGCTGGGTAATTTCTAAAGTGTGGGGGGGCGGGGGACACCCAAACCACCACACTGTCTGTGCTGAGGACTCCAGAGCTGGCTCCAGCACCGCAGGGGAAGGCATAACCCAGCAGAAAGGGAGCTCTGCTTCTTTTGATGCACACTAGATGTCACTGCTGCATGCTGCTCTGAGCTGGCAGAAACCTTCGGGTTGGGACAGCACTAAATCTCTGGGCTGATTTTTACAACCCTTCAGTTAAGATCCTGTTAGCATTTTCTTGACAAAGCTCTCTTTTAACAGGTCCATAACTCAGCCATGCACATTTGCTCCATGATGGAACATGACACACTGTGCTAAAGGCTCAGACAGGCTAAACATTTGATTTTTAATGGGGGCCATATTCTAGATTCATCTGGGTATTTTTTTTATGATCCAATAAAATCAAACTCTCTTTCATGGAAAACATTAAGAAAATAAAGGATCGTTTCAGTCTGTGGAATTGTCTAAGCGGCCTCAAAGTCTTGCAGGAGTTCGTGGAGCGGGGAGGCGAGAACAAAGCATGGCAACTGTATCAGGAGCAGTGTGGCCAGCAGGACAAGGGAGGTTATTCTTCCCCTGTACTCAACACTGCTCAGGCTACACCTTGAGTACTGTGTCCAGTTCTGGGCTCCTCAATTCAAGAGAGATGTTGAGATACTGGAAGGTGTCCAGAGAAGGGCAACAAGGCTGGGGAGGGGCCTGGAACACAAACCCTATGAGGAGAGGCTGAGGGAGCTGGGGGTGTGCAGCCTGCAGAAGAGGAGGCTCAGGGCAGAGCTCATTGCTGTCTACAACTACCTGAAGGGAGGCTGTAGCCAGGTGGGGTTGGGCTCTGCTGCCAGGCACCCAGCAACAGAACAAGGGGACACAGTCTCAAGTTGTGCCGGGGGAAGTATAGGCTGGATGTGAGGAGGAAGTTGTTGGCAGAGAGAGTGATTGGCATTGGAATGGGCTGCCCAGGGAGATGGTGGAGTCGCCATTCCTGGAGGTGTTGAAGAAAAGCCTGGCTGGGGCACTTAGTGCCATGGTCTGGTTGACTGGATAGGGCTGGGTGCTATTTTGGACTGGATGAGCTTGGAGGTCTCTTCCAACCTGGTTGATTCTATTCTATTCTATTCTAACTGTCCAGACTCATTTTTTCATAGAGTGACAGAATCACAGAACTGTTTTGGTTGAAAAAGTCCTCTAAAAGCATCCAGTCCAGCTGTGAACCAAACACCACCATGGCCACCAACCATGGCCCCAAGTGCCATGGCCATACCTTTCTGGAACACCTCCAGGCAGGGGACTCCACCACCTCCCTGGGCAGCCTCTTCCAATGTCTGACCACTCTTGCAGCAAAGAAATTTTTCTCACCTCCAACTTAACACTCCCCTGGCACAATTTCAGGCCAATCTCTCTCCTTCCATTATCTGATACTAGGGAGAAGAGGCATATCCCCACATCAATCCAGCCTCTTTTCAGGGAGTTGTAGAGAGCAATGAAGCCTTCCCTCAGCCTGCTCTTCTCCACACTCAACAACCCCAGTTCCCTCAGCCACTCTTCCCAAGACTTGCTCTCAAGATCGTTTATCAGCTTTGTTGCCCTTCTCTGGACCTGTTCCAGCTCCTGGTTTGGAGAGCACATCAAAGTTGTGGATGGGTTGCCTAGGAAGGTGGTTGAAGCCCCATGCCTGGAGATGTTTAAGGCCAGGCTGGATGAGGCTCTGGCCAGGCTGATCTAGGGTAGGGTGTCCCTGCCCCTGGAAGGGAGATTGGAACTGGACGATCCTTGTGGTCCCTTCCAATCCTGACTGGTTCTGTGATTCTATGATTCTAAGTTTTGCCACATAGAAAGCAAACTTCTTGAGAAGAATTGAATTTGGAAGCTACTCCACCAGATGAGGCACTTAGTGCCATGGTCTGGTTGATTGGATAGAGCTGAGTGCTAGGTTGTACTGGATGAGCTTGGAGGTCTCTTCCAACCTGGCTGATTCTATGATTCTATGTACTGCAAGTTCTCATGGTGACAAC
>WAAF01019538.1:3686-33055 GCA_013400475.1 Tricholaema leucomelas
TGTCAGGCATGATTTGCCCTTAGTGAAGCCATGCTGGTTGCCACCAGTCACCTCTGCCTGGTTTTCCATTTGCTTTTGCAGAGCCTTCAGGAGGATCTGCTCCATGATCTTTCCAGGCACAGAAGTGAGACTGACTGGTCTGTAGTTTCCAGGGTCATCCTTTTTTCCTTTCTTGAAGATGGGTGTTATGTTCGCCCTTTTCCAGTCAGCAGGAACTTCACCAGTCTGCCATGACCTTTCAAACACAATGGACAGTGGTTTAGCAACTTCGTCTGCCACTTCCTTCAGGACCCGTGGGTGGATCTCGTCAGGCCCCATGGATTTGTGCACATTCAGATTGCTGGGTACAATAAAGACAAGTCTCTAGTCTCCAGGGGCTTTATGGAGTATAAGGGAGCATTTAGATCTTGTTGGGATTGTGCTAGTATGATAACAATAATCATTTGTTACTAGTTGTGGTATTGCAAAACATGATTTTGAGTTTTTAAAGCCTGAATCACCTTTCACCTGCTGACAAGGAAAAAAAAGGAAACCATGTGGAGAAGCCTCTGGAGTGCATGGCAAAAACAAGTGCTGCTTTAATGCTGAAGCATTTGATAGTGCCCTTTTATCAGCAGGCAGTCATGTGTTTAAATACCATGAGCCATGGACTGCCGCTGCAGCTTGCTTGTGAGAAGCAAGAAAGAGCTTCTTGCTTGATTGGTAAGATGAGCTGGCTTCTTGCACAAGGCAACAGAGGAGGCTCTGTGCAGAACTCCACAGCGAAGCAGTTCCTAAGCTTTGTTGGACTCCCGCCACAAGGAAGTGCAGTGAGCGTAGTCACAGTGCGAGGGGCACGGTGAAAAGGGTTAGAAAGGAAATACACCTTCTTAAAGATCATTTCTCCCCCTTTACTCTGCTCTTGTCAGACCCCACCTGAAGTACTGTGTGCAGTTCTGGAGCCCCCAGCATAAGAAGGACATGGAACTGCTGGAGCGGGTCCAGAGGAGAGCCACGAAGATGCTCAGAGGGCTGCAGCAGCTCTGCTATGAGGACAGGCTGAGAGAGTTGGGGCTCTGCAGCCTGGAGAAGAGAAGGCTTCGAGGAGACCTTAGAGTGGCTTTCCAGTATCTGAAGGGAGCCTACAGGAAGGCTGGGGAGGGACTATTGACAAGGTCTAGTAATGTCAGGACGAGGGGGAATGGGTTTAAGCTGGAAGAGGGGAGATTTAGACTGGATGTTAGGAGGAAGTTCTTTACAGTGAGGGTGGTGAGACACTGGCACAGGTTGCCCAGGGAGGTTGTGGATGCTTCCTCCCTGGAGGCGTTTAAGGCCAGGCTGGATGAGGCCTTGAGCAGCCTGCTCTAGTGGGAGGTGTCCCTGCCTCTGGCAGGGGGTTGGAGCTGGATGATCCTTGAGGTCCCTTCCAACCTAAACCATTCTATGATTCTATGAAAAAAAAACCCAGCCCCTAAGACCTCAGCTGGTAAGTGAAATGACAGAGATGGTTACTAAAATAGGTGTGTGTGAGAAAGGACGAAACAGAAAAGAAATCCCAGCACTAGGTTTGTCTTATTTTTTTCCCCCACTGCTCTTAGACGTTAACATAAGCACCTCAGAATTAATGAGGCAATGATAAAGCTATGCTGATAAGCTCCCAATCTCTCCTTGGGTTATAGTGTTTTTAAATACTGGCAAACAACCTGAGGGCTGCTCCTGAGATCAGTGGAAGCAGGTGAGTAAGAGGCAATGACGGAGCAGCTCTGCAGGTTGAGAACACAAACACGTCTGTCTCGGAGCAGTGAAGATATGCAAACTTCACTGAGATGTCTTTGTGAGTGCCAGCAAATTGCAACACTTAGCAAAGCCAAAAAAATGGGTTGCTGCTTCAGCTTTCCAAGTTTAATATCCATTATAAACGAGGCTGCTGTTATTTGCATTCTATTACATATCCCGCTCAGTAAATGCAGAGATGAGGCAGAAATGAACAGAAATATCCTTTCAGCCCTGTTTCCAGCTGTGGTTAAGGTGTAGATAGAAATAAATCAACAGTCAAAACAAGCTTATGAATATGCTGAATCCATGATCTAAGATCTCTGTGTGATGTGCCAAATCAGCTTTTGGGCTCTGAGACCAGCTGTGACTTGCTGGCATCTAACATGGTAAAAATCGGAGAGGACTGTGGTGTCTGCCAGGGTGGAACCATAGAATCAGTCAGGGTTGGAAGGGACCACAAGAATCATCTAATTCCAAACCCCCTGCCATGGGCAGGGACACCTCACATGACACAAGGCTGTCCAGAGCCTCATCCAGCCTGGCCTTAAACACCTCCAGGAATGAGGCTTCCACTACCTCCCTGAGCAACCCATTCCAGGCTCTCACCACCCTCATGCTGAAGAACTTCTTCCTAACATCCAGGCTGAATCTACCCATTTCCAGCTTTGTTCCATTCCCCCCAGTCCTATCACTTCCTGACATCCTAAAAAGTCCCTCCTCACCTTTCTTGTAGGTCCCCCTTAAGATACTGAAGGGTCACAATCAGGTCACCTCGGAGCCTTCTCTTCTCCAGACTGAACAGCCTCAACTCCCTCAGCCTGTCCTCACAGCAGAGCAGCTCCAGCCCCCTGATCATCTTTGTGGCCCTTCTCTGGACACCTTCCAGCACCTCCACATCCCTCTTGTCCCAGGGGTTCCAGAACTGGACACAGTACTCCAGGTGGGGTCTCACCAGTGCAGAGTAGAGGGGGGAGGATCACTTCCCTTGCCCTGCTGGCCACACTTCTCTTGATGCAGCCCAGAAAACGGAGAGGGATGGATATTGGTGTGAACTGTGAAGTGTTCACAGTGTGATCCTTTACATCCAAGATAAGCACTGATAGTTCAATTACAAACAAAAAAATAAGCAGTAATGGCAAATTACTTTCATTGCTTACCCTTATCAGAGCAACTTAAGACAGGCTTGCTCCACAGTGTGGTGACATTGGTGGCATCTTCTGCTTTTAATAAATAGGGCAATTTTGCCTCCTGTTAGAAAAAGAAATTGTGTGTTTCTGTCTGGAAAATGAACAACATGCTTTTCATTCTTCATGAGCCATTTCAGAAAGAAGGCAAGGCAGCTCTGGTCATGCCACACCTTGAGTCCTGTGTCCAGTTCTGGGCCACTCAATTCAAGAGAGATGTTGAGGTACTGAAATGTGTCCACAGAAGGACAACAGAGCTGGTGATGGGCCTGGAACACAAACCCTATGAGGAGAGGCTGAGGGAGCTGGGGTTGTTTAGCCTGGAGAAGAGGAGGCTCAGGGAAGACCTCATTGCTGTCTGTGACTACTTGAAAAGAGGCTGTAGCCAGGTGGAACCTCAGCCAGGTGTCTTCTGCCAGGCAACCAGCAACAGAACAAGGGGACCCAATCTCAAGTAGTGCCGAGGGAAGCATTGATATTAGGAGGAAGTTCTTCATAGAGTAATTTGCATTGGAATGGGCTGCCCAGGGAGGTGGTGGAGTCACTGTCCCTGGAGGTGCTCAAGAAAAGCCTGGATGAGGCACTTAGTGCCATGGTCTAGTTGATTAGATGGGGTTGGGTGCTAGGTTGGACTGGATGATTTTGGAGGGCTCTTCCATCCTGGTTGATTCTATGGTTCCGCTTCCATCTGTGGTTGTTTGCTTCACTTATTTGCCAACAGCAAAAATTCACACCGTGGAAATGTATTTTCAGTAAAACTCTCACCACTCATTTGCATGCCATTGCAGTAGCCTGTTGTAAATCCAACTAAAACCTGCAGTAAGGATACTTGCAGGCAGTTAGGCATATTTAAAACCAGGTTTTGACTGTTACACTGCTCACTGACAAGATAAACGACTTCATATACTGGTTTCGCAGGGTTTTTTTTCCCTCCGTCAACTGGAAAAGCGCTGTAAAACTGCCACATGGTGCAGAAACTTTAGAGCTCACGAAGCGAGCGTGGGAAGAGCGGCACAGCGCTCACAGCCACGGCCACAGGAAGGGAATTGTGCCGCGGGACAGCACACGTTTGCCCGCTCGGGCTCTGCTGCATGCGGCGCCCTTTACCCACTAGAGGGCGGTGTAGCTAAAGGGCACCAGAGTCGGCGCGGTGCGCGGGCGCGGAGCGGGCGGTGAATCCCACCGCTCTCCCCTCAGCGCAGGGAGAAGCCAAACGCCAGACCTATTAAAATCTCCGCTCCCAGCTCAAAACTAAGCCCTGGGTTGCGGAGGGAGCGGGAGAAGGACTCCCCAACCGCACTCCGCGCAGGTGCCGCCCCACAATGCACAGCGGGAGCGCTCGGCTCGCCCCTCGGCCGCCGCTCCAGCCAATCGCCGCTCCACGCAGCCGACTACAGTCCCCGGCATGCCTGGCGGCGAGGCGGTTTCCGGTCTTGCCTGCCGTGTTCCGTCTGTCGCAAAGTGTCGCGGCTGCGTCGCCGGAGCTTGGAGTGCCGGCCGTGGGCCGTTGCCTGGAGCCGTGCCGCGGCGAGCCCCGCCGGGCGGCGAGCGGCCTTCATGGGCGCCGGGCGGTGATCCCCCAGCCCTGCCCTGCCTCGTCCCGTCCCCTCGCCGCGCCGACAGCCGCCATGGAGGAGGAAAGCATGGAGGAAGAGGGCGGCGGTGGCTGCGAGGCCATGATGGACGACCAGAACCACAACAACTGGGGCGCGGGCGGTTACGGGCGGCACCTGCTGGGCCCTGTCGCGGCCCCTCTCGGTGACCGTCTCCTGCGTGGCCCCGCCGCTGCGTCTTCCTCTGACCCGGAGCTCCCCGTGGTGCCTGAGGCCAACGGTGTGCTGCGAGGGTGTGAGCCGGCGAGCGTCGCAGGCAAAGGGGGAGCAGGAGCTATCGCTGCCGCCATCAATATTAACGCCTCGACCTCCAAGTTCCGTGAGTGACCGCTTTGCCCTCCTCCTTGGGGGCTTCGCGCACGTGGGGTGTTTGTCGCCCGGGTCTTCGCCCCTGGGCGGCACCGCAGCTCTGACACCGTTCCTTCCTCATGCCGCACTCCTGTTCAGCTTGCTCTTCCTCCTGCTTGCTTCTCCTGAGCCTGTGACTATGCTTAAGTCGTTCCTGCAACAGGTGGCTTACGTAGGTCTTGGCCTGTGAGGCTTCTCGAAGCGAAATCGAATGGGCTAAGGTGGCTTTGGAAACAGAAGCATGCACACCCACACACACCTCACCTGCTGCCGCTTTCCAGTCACGACAGAGTGACCTGGTAGATCTGGCCGTAGCACTGAGAGAGTGAGTGCAGGACTTTGAGCTATACAGAGGCACTGTTGCTCAGGTGATGCTTTCCTGAAGACTTTGTGTTAATGCCTGAAAAAAACCCCAAATGGCTCTGAAGTCTGTTTGTGTGATCACGATGTGTGTGGGGGTCCTGAAAGGGACATAGGTCTGTAAAGGTCTGGGGAGAACAACTGGAGATGGATTTACCCCCTAAAACCCGTTGTTGTTCCAGAGCATCTTTTACATATAGCTTTTATGCATACGGTTTTTTAAATGCTTTTTTTTTGCTGAGGAAAGGTTTCTTGCTGATCACTTCAGTTCTGCTTTTATTTCCAGAAGTCATACCCTTGTTTCTCTAACAGCTGTCAGAAAACATGGATTTGGCTGGTTAAAAGTTTTCTTGGAAGTGTAACCATCCAACTGTCATGATGAAATTGTAATGGGAAACACATCTTTCTTTCCTTTGTTTCTCTCCTTTCTCCAGTGTTTAACTCACCTGTCCAGCTCCCTGCTTCTCAGGTAGCCTGAGTTTCGTGGCTCTAGGCACATTGCCAAGGCTGACTGCTTTGAAGCTGAGGCTCCCAGACTCCATGAGATCTCTGGCTCTCTGCCTGCCTTGCATGTCAGGGCTCCAGGTACCTTGAGGTGGCTTGTAAACACCTGAGAACAGTAAAACAAAGTGTCTTTCATTCTTGCTCTAAACTGAGTTTACAACCTCTCAAGCCAGAAATGTAGACTTTTAAGTTTTTCCTTCCCTTTCAAAAGTAAAATGATTTTCAAGTTAGATCTTTCCTTTATGGGGTGGTGGCTTTCCAGCTAGTGGACAATTTCTGAGGGGGAGAAGAAGCAACTGTGTATGATTTTTGCTAAGGGCGTGGTTGTTGAGTTCTTGTTTTCACTTCTCCAGCTTCAGTGTCGCAGCACAATATCTGCCTTGCTGAAGTTATGTCTTGTTTCAAAGAATATTAAAGCTCCTCTAAAATACAGAGATCCTTAAGTCTGTTAGACACTTTCTACAACTTTTTGTTGTGAGTAGTGTTGGTGTGTGTATACAAGTAGAAATTGTCCAGCATGGAGTGAGAGAGTACAGGAACTGAGTTGGGATCCTGCCCCTTCTAAATGCATCTATGACAGGGAATCTCAATTTCAATGTGTAGAAAAGGAGAGAAAGGTCCCTTTCCATCGAAATGTGGAGTGAAAAGGAAGGCAGTGTGCCAGATCCTCTCCTGCCTGTTCTGTCTGCAATGGCAGAATGTAGGTAGAGAAGCTAATTAATTCTCTGTCCTAAGCTTGGCTGGAGTGTTGTCTGTTTTTGACTGCATGAAGAACTTGCAGTTGAGTCAGCAAGGACTCATGCTTGCCTTACTTCATGATGCAGAGGCTTAGTCTTAGGCAGCTTATCCTGCTGGTGACCTTAAAAACTGTGGGTGACTTACAGTTTCCAGTGATCTTATGATAAATTGGAATGCCTCTGACATTCAAATAGGTCTCTCCCTCTTGGCTCTTTCCTCAAACCCAAAAAATCCAGTGTCTGTGTTCCAGTACATAATTACTTGCAACATGTTGGCTTTGTTCACATTTGTAATTGCAGGCTGAAGCTGTTTGGTGAGCCTTTTTCAGTCTAATTTAGCTGACAGAAGAATAGAAGAAGGTTAAATGAAGACTCTATAATCTGTGAGGTCTCTTCCAACCCCGATGATACTATGATATGATAATCTTTTGATGGTGCACATCCAGTTCTCCTTCCTTGAGATTTGCTGATACTAAGAACTGAAATTGAATAAAATAATGCTTCAAGCAAAACTCTTCCATAGTATTAATTTGAGCATAGCTTAGTTATGGTGAATGTTTAAGGGTTTTCCTTCTGTGTTTTTCATGGTTTCCAAGCAAGGATGGTTCTAAACCTTTTCAACCCCAGTCCCATTCAGGATGGGTACATGGCTGCCAGCATTGGCATGGCCATGAAATTTTTTGCCAGCCCTGTTTCATGAGGTGTTCTGTACCATGTATGTGCTCTGCTGTGTAGGCATGTTGTTTAAGGGGGAAAAAGTTCATCCTTACTTTTGCTAAACCAGTCTTAGCATAGATTGAGAAACATGTAATAAAAATAGAAGAGAATCAAAAGCAACTGCAGGGCAGGCTCATCGACTTGCTAATGTATACTAGGATGTGTCAGGCAGGGGATAGAGCAGAATCTGTGCTTTAAACATGCCAAGAAAAAGGAAGGCACCAAGCCACAGTGACAGCTACAAGTCTTAGACATCTGCTTGGAGAGTTTATACACTAGGACAAAATATTTTTGGATTGCTGGGTGCCAGTGAAGAAGTAAAGTTTCATATATGACACTTTCTGAGATGAAATAAAGCTCCTCAAAGATGCCCAGCTGTTTTTGCTGATTTCTTGTCAGACATTGGTCTGACTGCTTCCTTGGCAGTAGGTTAGATTACTTGTCCTGCTCTGTCCTCAGCTTTTTTAGCTATAGTTGAATAAGAAACATCCTTCTTTTATGTGAACATAATGCTTTGTGTGGTTAAATTATCTTATCTAAATAGCAATAGCAGTTATCAGTGCCTTTACTTTTAAAATTGCTGTTTTATTCTGCACAATCTGTGCCTTTTGCTAGTCCAGGGTGGGTTTTTTTTTGAGTTTGTTTCTAAGTTCTTACCAGTTTCCTGGGTAAATTAGACCTTTTGGTTTTGCTGTTTGAAAAAAACCCCACTTCCCCCCCCACCCCTTTTGATTGAAATGGACATCAAAGAATTTGTTAGCTTGGAGCAGGGTCTTGTTTCAATCATGAGTGTGGTACTGAAGTATCTAGGTTATGATGTGAAGCTCTTGCATATTCTTTTTCACTGCTGCATTTGACTTTGAACAGTTTTTCAGCCTTTCTGTATATAGAAAAGCAGCAAACTTCACTTGCAAAGTCTTTAATAATTTACTGGAAAATACTGGCTCCCTTTCCATTTGATCAGACTCATTTGCCTCCCAGCCCCACCCTAAATTTGGTGCAGTTGGATAAAATCCTGCATTCTAGCATGATTTTTTCACAGAATGTATGTGGTGCTTCCCAAAAACGTAGTGGAAGTTATTTAGCGTGACTCTGACCTTGTGATTTGGAAATGGAGCTTGTTGAACAAGCCCTTGGAAATCTTGAATAGTTAATGTGAGGATAAATATTTAAGAAAGGGTTCCTGAGAAGATGAAAAAGGAAGAAGTTAAAGAAGTTTCTAAAAGGGCAGTTTGTCTTTCTAAGGGTTGTGTGCTTCCTTTCCTTCCTAGTCTTGAGATTCTTGCAGAGTTAGATTTGAAGGGTGCTGCTTTAAGTTGCCCTTTGCTTTTTGTGTGTGCAAGCCCTGCCAGACAAAAGGGACCTTTGTAACTTGTGAGAGTAATTACAAATTTAAAGTCATTTGTTTTCTGCATTAAAAGAATAAAAATAGTGATCAGTTTGTAATCTTTGGACTCTCAACTGTATAAATATTATGGTTGGCTTAGTTTCAGAACTGAAGTGTGGCAGTCAAATGAAATAATACTTGTAAGAGCCTTTTGAATGAAAATGAGGCTGTTCCAGAATGTTACTTTGAACTCACCAGTGTTTACTGTGCAAGTCTCCTAGGTCTGTTCTAAAAGCATTTTGTCCTTCACCTGTGCAGCACTTCTGATGGGCAGCCCTTTCTGTCTGCTGCTGCTTGCTTTTTCCATATTATAGAAAAAACAAATCATAAATTGACATCTCAACAGCCTCTTAAAACATTATTTTGCAGTGTCCTTGATTCTTACTTGACTCTTTTCTTTGAAATGAATAGAGCTCATTGAATGTGTTAAACCAGTTGTGGGTGTGATTATACATTGAGATATAAAATCAAGCCTTGGTCTGATGTTTTTGCTGACTTCAGTTTAATGTTTTCTGTGGAGTGTAGTGCTTTTGTGGAGACCTACCCTTTTTGATGGGGAACAAAGTGAAATAAAATGCTGCAATTTTGCTGCTGACTGTAAGAATAAGTAGTAAAGCTACTATGTGGAAGTTGCTCTTGAGAATATCTGCTTGGAGCCTGGACTCTGTAAGGGATGGGGACTCAAGCAAGTCCTTGCAAGACAGATGACTAAAGGGTAAATTTGCTGTCAGGCAGGTGCTGTGCTGTTCCTTATTGCATGGATGCGTTTACATCATGGAGCTGACTTGCCTTTACTTACGTCCTGGCAGTTGTATACCTGGGCCTTGTAACCTTTATCAGCTTGTTAGCAAATAGCACTTTCAGATTGCAGGCTAGAGTGTTGGGATAGTAGTAGTGACCTGTTCACTTATCAGGTGCTTACTAGGTTACCTAGATCTGTTTCTTTAACAGATAAGGATGTGCAAGGTGAATACCAAGAGGCTGGAGCCATGCTCAGCTCGGTGATGCCCAGTGACAGCACAAGGGGCAATGGGTGGAAGCTGAGGCATAGCAAGTTTTTAAGTATGAGAAAGAATATTTTCACTGTGAGGCTGACAGAACTTTGGAACAGGCTGCCCAGGGAGGTTGTAGAGCCTCCCTCTCTGGAGATATTCAAGACCTGCCTGTGTGTGATCGGGTCTATGTGATCCTGCTCTGGCAGGAGGGTTTGACTGGATGAGTTTTTGAGGTCCCTTCCAGCCTCTGACCTCTGTGATTCTGTGACATGATCTACTGCAGAAGCCATCAGGATTACAAGTTGTTTCAGGCTTTATAAATAGCACTGTTTTAAAAAGTTACTGTAAACTACAGTACAGGAGGTTCCACCTCAACATGAGGAAGAATAGAATAGAATAGAATCAACCAGGTTGGAAGAGACCTCCAAGATCATCCAGTCCAACCTATCACCCAGCCCAGGGAACTTCTTCAAGAGTCACAGAGCACTGAAACAGGCTTCCCAGAGAGGTTGTGGAGTCTCCTTCACTGGAAACTTTCAAGGCCTGTCTGGTTGTGTTCCTGTGTGATCTGCACTAGATTTTGTTCTGCTCTGGCAGGGGGTTTGAACTCAGTGATCTCTGGAGGTCCCTTCCAACCCCTGATATCCTGTGATCCTGTGACATAAAGCAGTGAGTCACAGGCTAGTTGGGTGGAGAGGAGCTACTGCACTCAGTCCTCACTAAGCAAGGTTTCTATCTGAAATAACCTAAAAACTCCCACACAACAGGAATCTCTAATAGCTGCTCTTGTGGAAACCATTCAGACACTCTCTTGTTTCTCACTTGATTTCATTCTCTTTATACTCTTACTCATGAACACTGCTAACTGCTGTGCCTGGAATTGTTCTTCGTAATGCTGTCAAAAGTGACTTACTCATCTCCTTTGAAATCATTCTGAAAACAGCATCTCAGTAATCTTTCTTTTCAAACCCAGCAGTGACTTTACATTTACACTTGTGCTTCAAATGCGAGCCTAATCAAAGTATTTCTTTTTAGTGCAGTTGTTTGGAGTGGGAATTATCTTTGTTTCTATTCCATATAGCCCAAACTGACACCTGGAATTCACAAGATGAGAGGAATTTAAGGTTCCTGGATTGGATAGTTTTGCTATGAAGTATGGCCTGTTCTGTTAGTTTGTTAGGCTTTGTTTTGATTGGGTACTGTGGAGCTAAGGTGATGTGAGAAGCCAGCCAAGGTGTGAGTAAGGTGCTAACCTTTCTACTCTGGCTGCTCTTGAAACTGAGTCAGGTATGATCAGTTCAGAAATCCTTCCTGAATAAAAGCAAGATGAAAGCTGTTTGCCTGTGAGTGGCTTGAGCAAGAGAGTGCAGCTGGGAAGCTCAGGAGGAAAATCAGGGAGTGATAGGGAGTGCTAATCAGAATGTGTACTATCCTTTCCTGTGTTGGTCCTTATCTGGAGAAGCAGTATTATTGTGCTTGCTAGAGGGGGATCTGTAACACAATCCAAAAAAGTTGCCCAGGAGCATAACTGCAGTGAAAGAAGAGGGAATTATGTCAGTTTTGAGAGCCAAGGAAGCAGCTGGGCCCATGTGAGTTCTGTGAATTGATGCCTCTATTGGGGAGGAAGATTCCAAAAGGTACCCCTTGCCCAAAGCGTGGTTATCTGGCACGTGAGGACCCACTGCTCTTTGTTGTTTCAGGGCTCCCAGAAAGTGTGCAGTTTATTAATCTTAACTATTATTGTCATGGTAGAACTCCAGCTCTGCCGTGGTGGGAGGTGTCCCTGCCTATGGCGGGAGGTGGGAACTAGATGATCCATGAGGTCCCTTCCAACCTAAACCATTCTGTGATTGGATAACTCCCAGGAGTTTGGTTTTCCCTCTCCTACTTAAATTAGCAAGTTTTCTCAGTTTTTGATTTTTGTTTTCTGTTTCCCCAAGCAGTGCTACAGGCTGGGGACAGAGTGGCTGGAGAGCAGCCAGGCAGAAAGACCTGGGGGTGCTCGTAGATAGTAGGCTGAAGATGAGCCAGCAGTGTGCCCAGGTGGCCAAGAGAGCCAATGGCATCCTGGCCTGGATCAGGAACAGTGTGGCCAGTAGGATGAGGGAGGTTATTCTGCCCCTGTACTCAGCACTGCTCAGGCCACACCTTGAGTGCTGTGTTCAGGTCTGGGCTCCTCAATTCAAGAGAGATGTTGAGGTGCTGGAAGGTGTCCAGAGAAGGGCAACAAANATTAAAAAGGTATAAATTTAAGTCTGGGCTTCAGGTTTAGATGAGGTTACCTTAGCAGAAGTCATAGAATGGTTTAGGTTGGAAGGCACCTCGAAGATCATCTAGTTCCAACCCCCAGCCATAGGTAGGGACACATCCCACTAGAACAGGTTGCTCAAGACCTCATTCAACCTAGTCTGTTTCAAAGCTTTTTATTTTTTGGCCAGCTTACTGGTGTGATCCAAAATTGTGGAATGTTTATTTGCTTCTAAGTTTTTAGCTGAAGTTACTAAATAGAGTTTTGTTGTGTGTGGTTTTTTTTTTTTCTCCTTGTAGTAATGAATGTTATAACAATTGAAGACTATAAGAGCACATATTGGCCAAAGCTGGACAGTGCCATAGATCAACTTTTGACTCAGAGTCCTGGTGACTACATCCCTATCTCCTATGAACAAATATACAGGTAAGGAATGTTGCTTTTCTTGTCAAGTTACATGCTTGTTTTCTCCTGCAGCTCGTGCACATATCGTGTGTTATATTTGTGAGGAGGAAAGTGAGAAGTACAGCATTGAGTGAATAATAGATATCCCATGTGAACAAGGATAAGTAGTAAAGAATTCAATGTGCAAGTGCTGAAACCATTAACAAACACTAAGCTCCACTGCAGTTGCTTAGTGTAGTGTTAAATGTATTAAAGCCTCAGTGTCCCTTGCCTCAAAGGAGAAGATCAGACAGGCATGGTAGCATGGTAGATATTTGACTTAATATTTGAAAAGGCTTTGTTTTTTTCCAATCATGTCTGATTGGAACAAATTTGGTGCAGTGGAGGTCCAGAATTAAATATGAGCAATTAGTGCTAAAGTCTTTCCATTTGTGTGTTTTGTATGAGGTAGATTTGGACTGATTTACCCTACTTCTGCATGTGCAGTTAGAGACTGCCTGAAGGACTGACACAAGGTTGAGTAAATCTCTTTTCTTGTCTAGAGAAAATGTGATTTTTACCTGGCCTGGAGCTGCAGTTTACTTTGCTTTAAGAGAGTCACACACCAGTGCTGCCCTGCAGACTAAGCTAGTGCACAGGAGTGGTGACAGCAGGGAATTTGCTTCAAAACCTTGCTGTTGCCCCAAAACAAAAATGAGAAAGGTGTTAGAGACTTGTCAGTTTAAGTGATAGAACAAAAGTCTTATCCATAAGTACCATGCTCTCAAGTTTCTGGTCAGTAGGATGGAAACTCAGTAGCTGCTGCCTCATTTACTCGGTGAGATGGCATTAAAACTACTGACCCTTGTCAGCGACACAGCTAATAGCACTGCTTCCTCGGTTTTATTTGCCATGGTGTTACACTCTATGAAATAACACTGACAGCTCAGTCACTGATTACAGTTCTTAGTTGTTTTCACCTCTGTCTCCTTCCCACTCATTCTTAGGGTCTTTACCTCTCCAGTTCAAAACTTTGGATCAGGAACAGGATCCATGAGCAGCAGATGTTCAGTCTTCCCTCTTAACTTCAGTTGAAACTTTAATGTTATTCTCTTTCCTCTCCAAACTTATGGAACTGCTGTTGTCAGGACTCTGACATCAGCATGTGCTCAATAATTGAGATGGTAAATTTGAATTGAGACACCTTTTACAGCTTTAGTAGTCAAAATCCTTTCCATGGCTTGAAATCCTCAGTGTGCAAACAGCCGTCGGTGACAGTTAAGCAAACAACTCCCTGTTGTCATCCCTAGTAAAGAGTAGGTGTGCCAAATTACTGCTTTAATACCTGGAGTAGATCTACCTAGTCTAAAACTTTCAGATAACTGAAGTTTATCTTGGCCATCTTTTTACTCCTGGTAAGTTTTATTTGTCAAAGGAATAATGGCTTTGAAGTTTCTGTTAGATAACCCCTGCATGGCACTTGATTCAGTATTGTGATGTTGCACAGATGTCTATTGCATGTATTTAGGAAGACAAAAGATTGCCTGGAGTTGCTAATGCCAGGTTTTAAACTGCCTGGGGATGTAAATTATCCTGACACAGCCTCTTTCAACCAGCACAAAGCTTTATATTTTATTTTGGAGGACATTCCTCTTTCTCACTTGTAATCTACACAATATAAACTGAGGATGGAAGAAAAACTGCTTTTCTGTTTTAATGGTGATGCTTGCTTGGAGGTGCTGCAGGAATTCTGTAGCAGACTTGAGGTTCTGCTTCCCTAGGCTGAAATGGGAATAGTTTTTAATGGGTCAGTTACATGTCCTTTACTTTTTTGTTACGATAGCACTGAGCTGAAAGGAGTGTTCTTTTTGACCTTCTTTTTCCTGACTAAAGGAATGAAAGCTTCCATAATGTAAACTCAAAATGTATTATTAGGTACTCAAACCACTGTGTTTGATGTGATCAGTGGTAACTGTAGGTCTCTGCTCCATAGCAGTGAAAGTTGAGAGATGGCTTCAAAAGAGTTGTGTGCAGATACTCACTATGGATCAGTTCACTCTTGAGGTATCAACATGTGGCTAGTGACTCTTTTTCATCCTCAAGTCCAAAACCTGCCTGTGCATAGTCCCTTCCTATTAAAAAGGTTAAATATTTTGACTGAGTGATGTGAAGGAGGCGCTGAGATAAGTCAAATGTGAATGGCTGGCAACTTTACATCTGCCTCCCAGGTACAATGTGATTAAATCACTGTTCTTCAAAACAACTTCAGGTCTCAGATTCTCATCCCTCTTACTAAATGTTTAACCTTGGAGTCAGCTTGGGTCTTTTCTTAAGGTGTTTGGGATACAGAAGCTGGTGTTGTCTTTTGGTTAGTAGCAAGGCAAGAATGGTTTACAGAAGCAGCCCACAGTCGGGAACTGAAAACAAGACCTGAAAACAGGAAAGGAACTTCTACATAGAAATGTCCAAATAAATTGCAAACACACTCTGCACTGTCTCCTGGATAAAACACTGGCTGGATAGGAGGGCCCAGAGAGTGGTGGTCAATGGAGTTAAATCCAGCTGGTGGCCGGGCACTAGTGGTGGTCCTCAGGGATCTGTGTCGGGACCACTTCTTTTTAACATCTTTATTGATGACCTTGGATTCAGGCATAGAGAGTGTCAGCAGTAAGTTTGCAGGTGACACCAAGTTAGGTGGCAGTGTTGGTTTGAATGAGGGTAGAGGGGCTCTTCAGAGAAACTTGGATAAGCTTAGATCTATGTGCCAAGTGTAATGGGATGAGTTTCAACAAGGCCAAATACCAGGTCCTGCACTTGAGTCACAACAACCCCTAGCAATGCTACAGGCTTGGGGCAGTGTGGCTGAAAGGGATCTGGGGGTTGTAATAGACAGGAGCTGAATAGGAGCCTGCAGTGTGTCCAGGTGGCTAAGAAGGCCAGTGACGTCCTGGCTTGGATGAAAAATGCTGTGTCCAGGATGAGCCCCTGAGGCCACACCCTGAGAATTATGTTCAGTTTTGGTCATGGAAATACAAGAGAGATGTGGAGGTGCTGGAGTGGGTCCAGAGGAGGGCAATGAAGTTGGGGAAGGGCCTGGAGAGTAAATATTATGAGTGACTGGGGGAGCTGGGTATGGTTAGTGTGAAGAAGAGGAGGCTGAGGGGAGACCTCATTGCTGCCTACAGCTACCTGAAGGGACATTGTGGAGAGGCTGCTGCTGAGCTCTTCTCACAGGTAACTGGAGACAGAACAAGGGGCAATGGCCTCAGGCTGAGGCTGGGGAGGTTTAGACGGGACATTAGGAAAAAGGTTTTCCTGGAGGGAGTGGGCAGGGACTGGAACAAGCTGCCCAGGGAGGTGGTGGAGTCACCCAGCTTGGATGTGTTTAAAGGTTGTTTGGACATGGTGCTTAGGGCTATGGCTCTTAAGGTGAATCTTGTAGAGTAGGGTTCTAGGTTGGACTTGGTGATCCTGAGGGGCTTTGCCAACCTGGACATTTCTGTGATTCCATACAAAGATTGGTGTTTGATTGCAGAATGTGTTGCAGAAGGAGGTGTAGCAGTATTGTCTATAACACTAAGCAGAGTTGTACTTTAGAATGCAGCTTAGTTACATCATTGCAAATGAGGTGGTCAGCTTGGGGAAGTGGCTGTGTGCGGGTGAATTACGGAGCGGACAGCTGTGGCTGTTTGCTGTGTTAACCCAGCAGTAAGAGATCACAAAAGTCAATCTGGCTTTTCTTGTCACTGTTTCTCTCTTTGATCCAAACTAAATTGCTATTTTTACTATCACTGCATCAAACCAAAATATCTTGGCTTGTTCCAAAATAGGATCTGTTATTAATAAATGTCACGTAAAAGAAACAGGATGACTTGGAATGTTATTTGAATCATGTCAGACTGCAAATACTGACAGAATCACAGAGTGTTAGTTTGGAAGGGACCTTCAGAGGTTGAGTCCAACTGAAGTAATTTTTAAACACAGTAGCATGAGAGTTGTAGGGCATCATGTTTTTAAGAGATAGCCTGGCTTGTCAGATGAACACATTTTGTATTTTTTGGAGGGTTTGAAGTTGTCAAAGGGAATAAATAAACTTATTAAAATTAGTGAAAAACTCACTGTGGAGCCTTCCTCCAGAAGACTATGGGAGTGCTGTCTTGGACCCTGAAGGCTTGCAATTAGTGCCTGGCTTCTCACTTGCATTAGAGAATTCCAATAGCCTGTAGTCTGCAGTTGTTTTAGTCATAAAATGGTCTGGGTTGGAAAGGACCACCAAAGGTCAGCTACTCCAACTCCCGCTGCAGTCAACAGGGACATCCTCAACTAGAGGTGTCCAGAGAGATGCTTGAGGCCCCATCCCTAGAGATAATAAAAATGAGTCTCAACAAGGCTCTGGGCAACCTGTTCCAGTGTCCTGTTACTCTCACGGTGCAGAACTTTGTTTCTAACATCCAGTCTAAATCTGCTCTGCTCTAGTTTGAAGCCGTTGCCCCTTGCCCTATCACTACAGGCCTTTGCAGTCTCTCTTCATTCTTCTTGTAGTCCGCTTCAGCTAGTGGCAGGCTTCTATTAGGTCTCCTTGAAGCCTCCTCTTTTTCAGGCTGAAGAACCCCAGGTCCCTTGAGCTATCCTATCTTTCCACATCTTCCTAGAGAACTGGAATGTCATAATTCCCCAGCAGAGACAATGTTGTGGTGCCATAGCTTTAGGCTTTCCAGGACTATTAAACATGCAGGTTTCAAGTCTGGGATCTAGATCTTGCTGGAGGTAGTTTGTGTGTGTCCTGGGGAGCAGTCTCTGGCTTAAATTTGCTCTTTGACACAAGTACTCCTTATAGAGAGGCAGAATCACAGAAACATCCAGATTGGAAAAGCCCCTCAGGATCACCAAGTTCAACCTAGAACCCTGCTCTACAAGATTCACCTTAAGCCATATCCCCAAGCACCATGTCCAGACGACCCTTAAACACATCCAGAGTGGGTGACTCCACCACCTCCCTGGGCAGCTTGTTCCAGTCCCTGACCACTCTCTCCATGAAAAACTTTTTCTTAATCTCCGATCTAAACCTGCCCAGTCTCAGCTTGAGGCCATAAAGGAGATCAGAAGGAGAGTGGAACAGAACAGAAGCATGAGGAAGAGATTTGGCATAGCCAAAGTACCCTGCAATGTCTTCTGTGTGCCTCTTGATTTTTGTCATGTAGCTTTCATACTACTGACTTGCAACGGATGAAAACACTCAGGAGCATTACAAGCTGCTTGGTACAGATAATGTTGGTGCTGGTCCTGATGATAACTACTTTAATGTAACTTTCTGCTGAAAGTAGTACATGCATTTGTTATCAACTGTGGTGAATTTGTTGTCAATACATAAGCTTGTTTTTGCAGGTCTGTGGTATTGCAGTGAGAGCAGTAAAATGTTCTTAAACACAAACCACTGAAGACCAGAGTTAATACAGCCAAGCCTTGGAATCTATCATTAAAGCTTTGTTGCTTTTTCTCTGTTATCTTTGTTTCCTGTGAAAACGTAGGGGTTTCTAACAACTTAGATAACAAAGGATGGTGTTAACAAGCTTGGGTCTATAATCATAGAACTTTTGCTGTTCCTTTGTGAAATGCCAGCACAGTTGTGGTGTGACTTCTGTGACTGCTTGTCAGTCTTGTCCCCTTTCAGAGAGGGTTTTGCCCTGGAATATGCATGTAGTTGTTAAACACCATTATTTTAATGGAGGTTTCACACTGAGGAGACAAAAGCCAGAATTAGGAGTCTGCTTTTCACAGAACAATCTTGGCTGTTAAGTGCATTGTTAAGGGAACTTTTAAGTTAGTGAGAGGGAATGGGATGGACACACTGAGGCTTCTAGGGGACTGCTAGGGCTGTATTTAAAAGTTCAGCAGTGATTAAGTTGATTATATTAGCCTTTTAAATTGAGACTTGAACAAAATATTTTGAAGTCTGTTACCCATCATTGCAAACTGTTGTAAGTTCATTGTTTGTTCCTATATTTGTTTCTGCAGTTGTGTGTATAAATGTGTATGCCAGCAGCATTCGGAACAGATGTATAGTGACCTAATAAAAAAGATAACTAACCACTTAGAGAGAGTCTCAAAGGAGCTGCAGGTAAGAAGCTGCACAATCTAATTCTGTCTTTCCTGGGATCTGCTTTGATATTGGAGCAGCATGTAGCTGGCCCATGGAGGGGGATTCCCATTGAGACTGGTTTACACTAGCTTACTAAATTGTGGTCTGATTCATTCACTAACTGGTTGTCAGAGTGCCAGCTACTAGATCAAACTGCATGGCACTGACTAGCCTTAGAAACCTGAACCTTGTGGGGAGCAGTGGCTAAATTTGAGTATGAAACAGAATGAAAGGCTAGAGAGTGGGAAATCTGCAGTGTAATATAGTAGGATGTAAATGCTTCAGTCCAACATGATCTGAGCTCATGACTGATGTCTGTCATTGCTGTGTTAATCTATACAAACTGCTCATGGTCCTTGTGCATCACAAGCTCTACAGAAGGGAACATCTGAAGGGAAGAAGTGAATTAAATATTGTGAACTGTGACTTAGGAATTGCTGCATAGGGAAGTTTTGTGCTACAGTTTATTCTGCATTTTTCTTGCCTGTCTCTAGATGTCAGTGGTTTACAGCTGTCCTAATACAGTCTCTATATCCCTATCTGCATCGCATTTGTGCATCTGTGTTTGTTTCCATTTGTGTTCCTTGTTGAAAATTTCTTTCAGGCTAGAATCTCCAGGAACGTTCTTGAAGTTGTCACTGCTGCAGCAGTACTGTTTTTATTCCTCTGCAGCTTTTTCCACTTCTGTAACTGATGTTTGAGTTCTATACCGACTTGCATATCTAGTATGGACACCAAATACAAACCCTAAACTACAGCAGTTCCTTCACTGCTTCTAACAGTTGATAACTTATCAGTCAAAAGCAGTCTTTTTGCTTTTGACTGCCTCATGTACTTTTAGTTAGATGGGAATTTCCATAAATATATAGAGCATTATTAGCACTCTGATGTCCTTCTTGCTTTGCTCTTTCCTCTTGTTGCTTTCCCTATAATGAAAAATAACCACCTTGCATCTTATGGGCTTAGTCTCTGGGGCAGTCTTTGGCTAGAAAGTATCTGGGTTGTCTTGAGCTAGGTCCTTTTGCTGCTTTTAGTTTTTTACCATTTCTCTATTTCATGTGAAATGACAGCCTCATTGCATTGTAAAAATAGATTAGAGTAGATGGATGTGGTATTGAAAATAAAACCTTCCCTTAGTGCTGCTGAGGTGGTGCAGCCTGGACTTTTTTCTTCTGCTAGTGAGAACTGCCAATCATTGCAGCTGGACAGGTTTGGCCAGTTCTTCTGATACATCCCAGGGTAGTTTACTGCATTACTGTTCTTTGAATTTGAGAATACTCCCAATTATTTACTCTGTGGTAGTCCTTGATTCTCTTCCTCTAAAGTTTCCAAACTGAGGGAGCTGCTTTTAAAGTTTGCTTTAGCTTGCCATGTGTATTTAATGCTTCTGCCTTAAAAACAAGGCTGCTGTCTGAACATCAGCTGTTGAAAGAATAATCAAGGCAACTATTTAATGCAATCTTTGTCTTGCAAAAGCTTCTTTACGTAGGCTAAACACACGTTGTGGCAGGTGGCAAGAGCTTTGTAATACACTCAAAGATGATATCGTGCTGTATTGCAGGGATTTTGTCTGACACGAGGACGGCTTCAGTTTTGGATGGTAGAGCCATTTTTTTTTGAGCTAATTAGTGAAACTCACTTTAAAAAAAATGCCCTTTGAAAGAGACTGTTTTGAGTTGTAAAGTTTACTCTTAGAAATGACTTTGTTGCTTGCTGAAGATTTGATTATCCTTATGCTTGTTTGCTCTTAATACATTTTGGTGACAGTCGCTGAAGGTCTCTATTGAAAATGTGGTGCTAGATCTTTACCCTAGCAACACCAGCAGATTACTTTGTAACTGTTAGTCACTTGAGAGCTTCTTGTTCACACAGGCAAACAATACAACACCCCCATATATGTGCAAATCCTTTTAATGCACTATATATGGTGTTTTGCTTTCTCTGACAAACTCACTCCACATGCCAATGATATTTATCTAATGCAGAGCTGTGTTGAATTGGCAAAATGTGACTAGATGGGAGATAGCTTTGTTTTGTGGGTGTTTGGGTTTGTTTTTACATGCAGAGATGCAAATGTAGCCCAGTGTAAGCAAGAATGTTGATTTGTGTGAGAAAGCAGATGGTCATGAAAAGCGAAATGGCAGGCAAATGCAATGCCTTATTCTGGGCAAGCCAAGAAACTCCTTTGCATAGAAGTGCAATGGTTTAATGGAGAGTGGGTTGCAGAATATCTGCGTGTATCCAACAAGCCAGAGCAAGCTGTTTCCTACAAGAACCACTCAGCAGCAGCAAAAGCAGTCAAGTACTAAGTAGCAAAAAGTAGGAGCATTCCAAAGGATGGGTCAGATTTACCCCTGCATGGCCTCAGCCTGATTTGAGGTCTTTTTCTTTGTAACATTCACTGCTGAAATGTCCTATGATATTGCACCCCTTTGCCCCCATGCTTAGCCCTCAGCTTGCCTGACCAGCTGGTTTCAGCAGAGTGGTGGGTGCCAGGTGTCTGCTGAGCCTCCTCTGGGGCCCCATGGTCACACATGCTCCATGTTCATCCTCTGTATGACTTTCCATCTTCCAGACTGCAAGCCTCTTTGTATGATGTTGGCACTTGTTGCCACATGCTTGCCTGAAGGTCAGCTTCACAGGCTTTGTTTTTACCTGAAAACACTAATTTTTTTTTCAGTGATGGCAAAGGCATCATAGGGGGACCTACAAGAAAGCTGGGAAGGGACTTGTGATGATGTCAGGGAGTGATAGGACCGGTGGGAATGGAACAAAGCTGGAAATGGGTAGATTCAGCCTGGGTGTTAGGAAGAAGTTCTTTAGCATTAGGGTGATGAGACCCTGGTAAGGTGTTGCCCAGGGAGGTGGTGGAAGCCTCATCCCTGGAGGTGTTTAAGGCCTGGGTGGATGAGGCTCTAGACAGCCTGATGTTGTTTGAGGTGTCCCTGCCCATGCAGGGAGGTTGGAACTGGATGATCTTTGTGGTCCCTTTTAACCCTGTGATCATAAAAATGTGAGTGGGATGATGTATTCTCTGCATGTCAAACATGAGTGAAAAGCAGTGAGCATTGCCTCCTGAGTAGTGGTACACTTAAATGACTTTAATTGCTTGTTATCAGACCATTAGCAATTTGGCTTGAGGCCTCCTATATCCCCAGACATTTCTAACTCCTTGCTATGTGTGTGAGTAAGTGCTCCTCTCTTCAGGCCGTTTGAGTTACAGAAAGACTAAAAAGCAAGAAAGGCAGGCTTTTTTAAACTGATGTCTGACCAGTTTCATTGCATTAGTAAGATGGAGCTTTTACATAGAGAGCTTCCACTAGTTGAGAGTTAAATTGCCCTAATTATGGAGTTGATCATAAGTTTGGATTTTTTTTGTGCTCTAAAGAAAAAACCCACACTGAAAACCCAAACCAACCAAGTGAGTGAAAACCAAAACCTCGAACAAAACCAAACCACAAATGAAGATGTTGTCTTGAGGTCTGTAAAGCCTGCACTGTACAGATGATTTTGTTTTTTTCCAAGGTATTTTATTTGGAAATGTTTCATTGGTAATGGCCATAACCCATTATGTTGTGGCTGAAAATAAAACAGCTGGTTTGGTGGCTGAGTGCTGAGTCACTCAGATGTGTGAGAGAGAGTGGATACACAGGCATATACTTTCAAATTAAACAGGTCCCTTTTCCAAGTGAATAAAGCTACCTTTGCATTGGGCACTGGTGTTTCTTCTACCTTACCTTATTCACTCTGGTAAAGCAATTAAAAATCAAATACTCCTCCTGTTATGCAGCTCTTCAGCAAAAGGCACTGGAAACTAATTTAAGCATTGACAGTCAAAGTGCACTGGGATGTTGAGCTGGCCCATGACAAAAGTAGCTGCTTTTTTTTGTGCAAGTGCAATGGAATATTTTCAATTACAAGTCTTAATAACTGAGGTAGGAAGTGAGTGAAGGATGAAAAGCAGGTCTTTGATGTTGCACCCTCGTTAGAGCAAGGAGAAAAAAAGGATCTGTTTTCTGTTCGTGTGTGTTGGTTTGGATTGTTGTGTGTCTGTTTTAGAATAGAATCAACCAGGTTGGAAGAGACCTCTAAGATCATCCAGTCCAATCTAGGACCCAGCCCTATCCAGTCAATTAGACCATGGCACTAAGTGCCTCATCCAGGCTTTTCTTGAACACCTCTAGGGACAGTGACTCCACCACCTCCCTGGGCAGCCCATTCCAATGCCAATCACTCTCTCTGTGAAGAACTTCCTCCTAACATCCAGCCTATACTTTCCCTGGCACAACTTGAGGCTGTGTCCCTTTGTTCTNATTTGCTTGTTTGTTGAAGTTAAGTGAGTATCAGTCTTTCTCTGACTGTAGTAATAAACTGTAAAATATATATATATAAAAATATATAGAAAAACAGTAGAGCTGAACCACTGCATTGTCATTTTTAAATTTCATCTGCAGCAAAAGCATTGGATTCAATTTGGAGCCCACAGCTGATTAACATGCTTCTGAACGCTCTAGAGGGCTTGGAATGCTTCTTTGTCCTCAGATATCATAGAATGTCAGGGCCTGGAAGGGACTTCAAAAGATCATCCAGTCCAACCCCCTGCCAGAACAGGATCACCAAGAGCAGATCACACTGGAATGCATGCAGATGGTTCTTGAATATCTTCAGTGAGGGAGACTCCACAACCTCCCTGGGCAGCCTGTTCCAGTGCTCTGTCCCCCTCACAGTGGAAAAAAAATCTTCCTTGGATTCACATGGAACCTTCTATGCCTCAACTTCCACCCATTGTCCCTTGTCCTGTCGCTGGGCATCACTGAGAAGAGCCTGGCTCCATCCTCCTGGTACTCCTTACATGTTTATAAACATTAATCAAGTCACCTCTTAGTCTCCTCCTCTCCAAGCTGAAGAGCCCCAGCTGCCTCAGGCTCCCAACATTAAAGGAGATGTTCAACTTCCTTAATCATCTTTGTGGCTCTGTGCTGGACTTTCTCAAGCAGTTCTATGTCCTTCTTGAACTGGGGGGCCCAGAACTGGACACAGTACTCCAGATGTGGCCTCACAGGGGCAGAGTAGAGGGGAAGGAGAACCTCTTTTGACCTACTAACCACAGCCCTTCTAATCCACCCCAGAATGGTATTTGCCTTCCTGGCCACAAGAGCACACTGCTGGCTCATGGCCATCCTTCCATCTACCATGACTCTCAAGTCCTCGTCCCCTTCACTGCTCTGCAGCAGGTCTGTTACCAACCTATACTGATCCTTGAGGTTGTTCTTTCCCAGGTGCATGAGTCTACACTTGCCCCTGTTGAACCTCACTACATTTCTCCCTGCCCAACTCTCCAGCCTGTCTAAAACTCTCTGAATGGCAGCACAATTCTCCAGTGTGGCAGCATTATTGCATTGTTAAAAATTATGAGGTATATATATTTTATAATGGACATGACTGACGTGAACAGTTGCTGGTGTTGGTAGGTAATTAGCATGTCCCCCACACCTACAGATTTAGAGCTTTTGCTATGCAATGCCAGGAAACTTTCCTGCTTCTTATTAATCCTTACAACTCCTCAGTCTTCTGTCTTGTTAGCCCTCAAACCAGTCAGTGCAGTGTATGGAAATACCTTCTGATCTGGTGTTGGAAGGTGTCCAGAGAAGGGTGACAAGGCTGGTGAAAGGCCTGGAACACAAACCCTGTGAGGAGAGGCTGAGGGAGCTGAGGGTGTGCAGCCTGCAGAAGAGGAGGCTCAGGAGTGACCTCATTGCTGTCTGTAACTACCTGAAGGGAGGCTGTAGCCAGGTGGGGGTTGGTCTCTTCTCCCAGGCAACCAGCAACAGAACAAGGGGACACAGTCTCAAGTTGTGCTGAGGGAAGTATAGGCTGGATGTTAGGAGAAAGTTTTTCACAGAGGGAGTGATTGGCATTGGAATGGGCTGCCCAGGGAGGTGGTGGAGTCACCGTCCCTGGGGGTGTTCAGTAAAAGCCTGGATGAGGCACTTAGTGCCATGGTCTAGTTGACTGGATAGGGCTGGGTGCTAGGTTGGACTGGATGATCTTGGAGGTCTCTTCCAACCTGGTTGATTCTATGATTGTATGATTCTTTGCAAGAAAATGCATTGGAGGCAATTACTGGAGAAGCCATTGAGTTGCTTTTTAAGGACTGTCAAATCTCTGGGAACTGAGTGCCTTGGATTGTATCACTTTTGGTTGCCATCTGTTCTTAATATCAGCAATATCTGCTGTGAACAACCTGTTTCTTCCTTGCCTTTTCTGTTCTCTTGTCTAGTGTTTAGCTTGAACCTTGTGTCCTGTGATTATAGAGGATTTTGCCATCCAGCAGTGAGGAGCTTGTCACTTCCTGCCCCGACTTAATGAAATATTGATCTGATTAATGCAGATGCCTTACTCCAAGCTTCAGATTAGTTTCTGAACTTCCTTATTTGTCTTTGGGAATCAGTTGTGTAACTTCAGTGTTTTTCCTGATTACAGGAGTGAAAGCATGAAGCTTAAGTGGGCTTGTCATGCTTACCTTGTGAGCTTTGCTTGTGGACAGGTCTAAAAATTCATCCAAGCAGTGTTTATAGGGACTGGTAAAACTGAACTTCTGACTGTGGGCAGTTATGTACCAAGTACCACCTCATGGCAGCTCTTGATACTTATACATTAAGGTAATTTTACCCTAGGTTGTTTTGTTAGATATAGTTTGCTTTCTTTCTGAGGTCCACTGATGATCACATTAGCTTTATGTAATCTAAGAGTTGTGCCAGTCTGTAAAGCAGAACTTTTGACAGCACACTGGAGGTGTTTAAGAGGAGGCTGGATGAGGCACTTAATGCCATGGATTAGTTAATTAGAACGGTTAGGTGATAGGTTGGACTCAGTGATCTTAGAAGTCTTTTCCAACCTGGTTAACTCTGTGATTATGATTGTCCATGCCTGACTTTTGTGTACACATAGTAAACCAGGTTATTAGTGAAGTTATGATTAGAATTTAATGTACATATGGGAGGCTTGGTTATATGCCTCATCCACATTACACTGTTTGTGGGCAGTGTCTGATTTGCTAGCCAGTTAATCTTCTGTAGCACAGAAAGAGCTCTCAAATTAGCTCTTGTTAATTTGAAATGAGTTGATTCTGTTAAAATTTCCATAACTGCAGTAGTTTCTCAACATATATAGAAAACAAATTTGCCTTCTCCCTGTTCTGTCTGTAGAAATCACAACTAGAGGTGGAAAATGGAAACTCAGATCTTGCACATCCTAACTTCTTTCATGTTAAGTTATTAGTGAAGTTCATTTTTTCATGTGTATGATTTGTTACCATTGACTGGTTTAAAAAGAAGAAACTCAGACTGGCTAATTTTCTGCTTTAGAGGAACAAAGCCTACCAAAATGTAGTGCTTTAGGTTTTTATCCATCACTTCTGCTAGGGTAACATTGCTTAATTCTGTGTGAATAGTAGGCTGAAGGTGAGCCAGCAGTGTGCCCAGGTGGGCAAGAGAGCCAATGGCATCCTGGCCTGGATCAGGAACAGTGTGGCCAGTAGGATGAGGGAGGTTATTCTGCCCCTGTACTCAGCACTGGTTAGGCCACACCTTGAGTACTGTGTCCAGTTCTGGGCTCCTCAATTCAAAAGAGATGTTGAGGTACTGGAACGTGTCCAGAGAAGGGGGACAAGGCTGGTGAGGGGCCTGGAACACAAACCCTATGAGGAGAGGCTGAGGGAGCTGGGGTTGTGCAGCCTGGAGAAGAGGAGGCTCAGGGGTGACCTCATTGCTGTCTACAGCTACCTGAAGGGAGGTTGTAGCTGGGTGGGGGTTGGTCTCTTCTCCCAGACAACCAGCAACAGGACAAGGGGACACAGTCTCAAGTTGTGCCGGGGGAAGTATAGGCTGGATGTTAGGAGGAAGGTCTTCCCAGAGAGAGTGATTGGCATTGCAATGGGCTGCCCAGGGAGGTGGTGGAGTCACCATCCCTGGAGGTCTTCAAGCAAAGCCTGGATGAGGCACTTAGTGCCATGGTCTAGTTGACTGGATAGGGCTGGGTGCTAGGTTGGACTGGATGATCTTGGAGGTCTCTTCCAACCTGGTTGATTCTATTCTAAACAGGCTTGTATTGCCATGAATCACACAGAATCAAGTGAATGATCAATATTGGAACTCAGATGACAGAAACCCATGGTGTTAGAAATGTATACCTTCATGTGTGGACACAAAAAGATGTCTTTAGAGTTGAAGTAGAGTTAGGGGTCACTGTATTGCCAAAACTTCCATTAAAAAGGACACTGTCCTGGGCAAGCTAACCTGAGAAAAGCTTCCTTTGCTGTACATTCAGTCATAGACATTTTGTTATTCCTTTGCCTGCAGCTTTTTCAAAGCCATACTTGGGGCAGTGTGGCTGGAGAGCTGCCTGGCAAAAAGGGATCTTGGGGTTGTAATAGACAGGAGCTGAGTATGAGCCAGCAGTGTGCCCATGCGGCCAAGAAGGCCTATGGCATCCTGGCTTGGATGAATAATGCTGTGTCCAGCAGGAGGAGGGAGGTGATGTCCCCTGGGACTTGGCTTTGGTGAGGCCAAACCTTCAGTATTGTGTTCAGTTTTGGTCATGGAAATACAAGAGAGATGTGGAGGTGCTGGAGTGGGTCCAGAGGAGGGCAGTGAAGCTGGGGAAGGGCCTGGAGAGTAAATCTTATGAAGAAAGCAATTGAGGGAGCTGGGGATGGTTAGTGTGAGGAAGAGGAGGCTGAGGGGAGACCTCATTGCTGTCTACAGCTACCTGAAGGGACATTGTGGAGAGACTGCAGCTAATTGGAGACAAAACAAAGGGGAATGGCCTCAAGCTGTGACTGGGGAGATTTAGACTGGATATTATGAAAAAGTTTTTCGTGGAGAGAGTGGTCAGGGACTGGAGTGAGGTGCCCAGGGAGGTGGTGGAGTCACCCAGCCTGGATGTGTTTAAGGGTCATTTGGATGTGGTGCTTAGGGCTATGGCTTAAGGTGAATCTTGTAGAGTAGGGTTCTAGGTTGGACTTGATGATCCTGAGGGGCTTTTCCAACCTGGATGATTGTGTGAAAAGGACTGGATGCCTGCACTCATTTCCTTGCCACACAACATTGAGTACTGCTGTAATTACGGAAAGAGAAATGCAGCACCTGTAGAAGCTTGTGTATTTACTGGATGGAGAATCTTCTGAGGATTTCTTACTCTGAAACAGACTTGTGATGGTCTTTGGATACAAACAGTGTTGTTTTGTTTTGCAACCAGGTAGCATGGAAATGAGAGTGCATCTGCTGCCCTGCTTTAAGACAATTCTGAGAGTGAAACTGTACTGCTTGGAAAATTGAGTGCGGACAGGATTAGGAAGTCTCTGAATGAGTTGTGCTTGTGCTTGGTGTCTGTCTTTTGTCAAATGTTTTAATAGTACCCTTGTCACATGAGGTAGGCTTGGGCATCATGAAAACTGTCTGCAAGGCAACAAGTTACATTTTCTTGAAGGCACTGACTCCTGTAAAGCAGTTTCTCTTCTCTTACATGAATAGCAGGTTAATTTGGGTAGTCACAGCTGTTCTCCCTTTTCACTTGGCAGGCGTGGGAGAGATGCTGCAGCATGTATGCTGGCATTTTGGCAGTGAGCATATTCCCAGGGAAATGGAACTGCCCATTCAACATGGGAATGTAAGCTTTACCAAATGGATTGCTGATTGTGCCAGACAACTGTTCATAAACAGATTAACTCTGTGTTCCTGAAGCAAAGAACTCTTGTTGCAGTTTCTTTCTGGTGAGCCATTTGAGTTCTTGAGCCAGCAGCTCTTCAGGCTTTGTGTGTTCAGCTAAAGAAGGATATTCAAACTCATTCCCAAACTTAAAAAAAAACAACCCACATCTTTTCCATGCATGCAGACTCTTGCCCACAAGCTCATTGAGATGCCTGGGTACTAGATTTCAAGTAAGGGAAGGGTAATTTAATATACTGGGTTTCTGGTGGCTTCTTTTACTTGAAGCATGTCTTACATGTCGTTCTCTCTCACATGTGTTTCCTTGTTACTTCTTGTTGTTGAGATGTCTACTGTGGTGTGGAGGGAGGTTAAATGATGTCTTTAACATCAGCTCTTCACAGCAGCCATAGTATTTTATGCTAAGAAGTAGCTGGCTCAAAACCAAGCTGAAGATGTTATGCAAATGCAGCTGCATCCTTATTGGAGCAACCTGGCCGAATGTTTGATGCTTCTGTGACTAGGCTCCTGGAAAACTGTTCTTAACTCTGTGTGGAAGATGAGAGAAAATATAGGGCAGGATTTACTCCTAAAACCGAACCAAATTGACGGTTCTGTAGAATTCAGGATGGGAGAGTGAAGGAACAAAGGATCCTCTTCTCTCCTGGAAAACCTTAGGCTAGCAATATAGCTTTCTTTGAACAGCTTCTGTAATGCAGCCCTCAGGTAAGACAGGAGTGGATTTA
This sequence comes from Tricholaema leucomelas, assembly GCA_013400475.1. Lineage (NCBI taxonomy): Eukaryota > Metazoa > Chordata > Aves > Piciformes > Lybiidae > Tricholaema lacrymosa > Tricholaema leucomelas. The sequence goes on from WAAF01019538.1 coordinate 32,511, forward strand.
AGGACTTAGTGTTTTCTTTCAATATTTACTTGTAAGAAGTAAATGTCATCCTTAATTCCACTCCTTGCCCCATAATTAAAACATCTAAACATCTATGTTACCTCTTCTGGATTAGGACTGGGAGTGAAAAACATCAGCCTGAGCAGTTTCTTTTTATTTTAATAATAGCTATAGCTGAATAAATGCAGTTTTTTAAGTGTAAGTTCTATTCCAGTGATACCCATGAAATAAAAGCATCTTAGCCCCATCTGTTTCCTCATGAATGTAGTGCCAAGCACTGCTTTTTTTGGTTTACAAAATTCATGTAATTTATCCAAGCTAGTCCCACTAGATTTACTGTCTTATTTATGTGATTGTAGAAGTGTGACTAAAGTTCCAGTGCTCAAAAGAGGATAGAATAGAATAGAATCAACCAGGTTGAAAGAGACCTCCAAGATCATGCAGTCCAACCTATCGCCCAGCCCTAGCCAGTCAACCAGACCATGGCACTAAGTGCCTCATCCAGACTTTTACTGAACATCCCCAGGGACGGTGACTCCACCACC
>WAAF01019538.1:33224-55659 GCA_013400475.1 Tricholaema leucomelas
CTACTATCCACCAGTACCCCCAGGTCCCTTTCCTCCTGGCTGCTCTCCAGCCACTCTGTCCCCAGCTTGTAGCATTGCTTAGGGTTGTTGTGGCCAAAGTGCAGAACCCTGCACTTGGCCTTGTTAAATTTCATCCCATTGGCCTCTGCCCACCCATCCAGCCTGTCTAGGTCCCTCTGCAGGGCTCTCCTACCTTTTAACAGATCAACACCTGCTCCTAGCTTGATGTCATCTGCAAACTTAATGATGCTGGACTCAATCCCCTCGTCCAGATTGTCAATAAAGATGTTGAACAGGACCGGGCCCAGCAGTGATCCCTGGGGGACACCACTAGTGACTGGAGTGACAAAGAAGTAATTGATTTCAGTCTAGGCTTTTTCTGCAGCCCTATGGTAATGCCTTAATGAATAGAAAGCAGACTTTTGGTGTTTTCCTGACACAGATTAAAAGAATTTATAGTTTAGCTATGAAAACGCTGTTAGTGACTTCTCTTGGCTTGTGTTGTGTGGGTTTGTTTGTGTTTTTTGTTAGTTTACAAGTCAAACAATAATTGAGGAGAGTTTTCTTTGGAGCAAAGCAGACTCAGGTAGTACACACTTTTGCTGTTAGTCTCTTTATTGAGGTCAGATGTGAAACACATCAGGAGAATAACACTGGAAGGATATTGAACTGCTGAAGTGGGTCCAGAAGAGGGCACAAAGATGGTCAGAGGGTTGGAGCACCTCCCTGTGGGGGCAGGGTGTGAGAATTGAGGCTGTTCAGCCTGGAGGAGGTTGCAGGGAGACCTTACATAGTCTTCCAGTACCTGAAGGAGGCTCACAAGAAAGCTGGGAAGGGACTTTCTACAAAGGCTTGGAGCAATAGAGTGGGAAGGAATGGATTTGGGCTGTTTCATTTGAGGAAGAGGAGGCTGAGGGGAGACCTCAGTGCTGTCTACAACTACCTAAAAGGATGTTGTGGAGAGGCTGCTGCTGGGCAATTCTCACAGGTGATTGGAGACAGAACAAGGAGGGACAGCCTCAAGCTGTGACTGGGGAGGTTTAGATTGGACATTAGGAAAAGGTTTTTCCTGGAGAGAGTGGTCAGGGACTGGAATGAGCTGCCCAGGGAGGTGGTGGAGTCACCAACTCTGGATGTGTTTGAGGGTGGTTTGGATGTGGTGCTTAGAGCTATGGTTTAAGGTGAATCTTGTAGAGTAGGATTTTAGGTTGGACTTGATGATCCTGAGGGGCTTTGCCAACCTGGATGTTTCTGTGATTCTGTGGAGCCTGAGAAAGGCAGATTCAGACTGGATATTGGGAAGAAATTCTTTACAATGAAGGTGGTGAAACACTGGAACAGGTTGCCTGGGGAGGTTGTGGAAGCCCTCTCCTTGGAGGTGTTTGTGAACAGGTTGGAAAAGGCCTTGAGCAACCCTTGCCCATGGCAGGGTGTTGTAGTGGAAGGTGTCCCTTACCCACAGCAGGGGATTGGAACTAGATGATCTTTACGGTCCCTTCCAACCTTAACCATTTTATCATCTGACGCTGATAAAACAGTTAACACAATGATTTTGCAATCCAGAGGTCAAGACCATGCCTGATATTTGCCTGACACTAGTGAATGGTTCCTTTAAAGCTGTCAGGACTCTTAGAGTAGTTGTTTTCCACTTGATTGCAGGGTTGTGGTCAACAGGTATCATTCCTTCCATTAAAGGACTCTTGAGATTGTTCTCAGGAGACAACTGGTTGTGCAGTTGTTCCCTCTTGAACCATCTCTCTTAAGGGGGCATAGACTTTGTGAGGTGAGCCAGCAGAGTTCTCATCTTCAGTGGAGGAAAAGGCTATCAATCCTTCATGACCGCTGTGAAAAGGGTGGCAGAGTGGCTGTATGCCAGTGCCTAGAGTCTGTCCATGGGATTAAATCCCATACTGCCCAGACAACTTCTGGCTCAGTTTGGTTTTTTTTTTTCTGGTTAGTTTGTTTTTTATAATAAGAAGTGCAAGCTGTTGGTGAGAGGAGTGGTGCCCTGTGTCAGGCTGTTGTCTCCTTTTGCCTGACACCATCTTCGAAGTAGAATTGTCTTTCTTTTTTCTTTAATCTTAGAGGCTGTGTACTCAGTCTTTACAAATCAGGGATTATAACCATATTTCAAGCTGAGGTTGAAAAGGAGTGAAGCAGAAACAGATACTGCTTAGAAATGCAGATTTCATTGCATGTTATTTGCAACAAATGATATATATAAGTGTATATGAAAGGGAATCCTTGGCATTCGTAGCCACTCTTATACGCTGTTGGCATTTTGAACTAAAATTTGTTTGGCCACCCTTGAGAGCTGCATCTTTAATAAGATTTTAGAAACTCGTGATCAAAATAAGGAATAACCAAATCTAACCTTTGGCAGCAGCATATGGAATAACACTCTTTATTCCTTTGCCAGCTTTGCTTTCCTTTCTGAAATGCCTGCTCTGTGTTGCTGTTTGCTGTGAAAATTACCCATGCGTCCATTAAGCATGTTAAGAAGGGAGGCAAAAGAAGATAATTCAAAGACCTCATTTTTCCTCTGTCAACTATTCTAAGTTTAGGAAAAAAATCAACATAAACTCTCTTCTCTTAGGGCACTTGGTGAATGCCTGGGTGAAAAATGTGCTTGCTAAAGATAAGAGCTTCAAGTTCTGATAAGGTGGTCGAGGTGCAGATAGCCTTGAGCATTTCTTGTGCTGCAGCTGCTTTGGATTCAGTAACATCTTTGTTTTTCTCAGTCTTTGCTGTACTCTACATCCTCTTTTGTCTTGGTGCTGTCAGAGGAAAATCATGCAAGGGAAGGAAAGTTTTGCTTCAGTAGGAAGCAACACTTTGTCCTTGGGTGTGTATGGATATGTGTATGCATCTGAACAGCAGAAACTCAGGCAGCTCCTCGCCCTCCTCTGAAACGACCACAGCAGGAGTTAGACTGGATGCAAAGCCCTATATAAATGATTAGGATGGAGAGGGGAATAGTGGAGGAACTTGTTACTCCAGCTCCACTTCCATCCCTGGATTTGTAATTGCACTCCTGAATGCTCTGATGAGCTCTTCCTCATCCCTCCAAATAAATATATGAAAGATATGGTGGCTAGTGCTTTTCTTTTTTTGTCTTCTGCCTTCCTTTTCAACAGGAACAGGTATTTTTAGATTCCTTGTTCCCTTCTTTGGGAAAGATGGTGTACACAGACAGCAGTGATGTCACTTTGGGCTCTCTGACCCTGTCATAAAATGGGCATGTTTGGCTTTTACATAGCAAAAGTTTGCTTGGATCAGAGTGATGCTGCATATTGGAGCACTGCAGCAGATTTTTGTGGGTCTGATCTCTAGTGCAGAACAATCTGAAGACGTTGCTTTGCAGTCCCTCCAACTCCACACCCTGAATGCTTTCCTTATTTTAGGTGACCCAGCAGAAAGTGAAAAAGTGTTGTGAAGGACAGTGCTCCCTGGAGCTGGAGGTTTTGGCACTTGCCAGCTCTGATGCAAAGCAAACAGCTTTGTGCCACTCTGCTGTCTCGGAGTAAAAGCCTACAGGGAGGATTGGAGCATGTAGCGCTTGTTGAAATTGGGTTAGAGATTCTAGGCATGACAGAGAGTTCTTTCAGAATACAGGTTTGGTCTTTTAAGCATTGTACTTGCACATAGCAAATGCTAGTTTGCTGCAGGCATACTGTATTTCTTGCTGGTCACTGACATACAGTCCTAAGCAAAAAAAAACAGTTAAGAAGACTGTTTTTGCTGGAGACACTCCTAGCAGAAACTCTGGAATGATGTGGGGCTTTTGCTTTGTGTGGATTTAGTGTACCAAATGCTTTGTAGTTTTCTGAGCTTGCTATGAAAGCATAGCCCATGCTGTTCCAGATCTTTCTCTTGTTCACATCACAACCTGACTTCTACTGTTTCTTGCAGGCCAGCCCTCCAGATCTCTATATTGAAAGATTTAACGTAGCTCTTGGACAGTATATGGGAGCATTGCAGAGCATTGTGCCTCTTTTCATATATATGGTAAGTGTTAGAAAATTCTTTTCCAATAAAGTATTACCCATGCAGAAGATGCTGACAAAGAGAAAAGGGGGGGGGAGGGAAATGAAATTCAGCTTACCAGTTTTAACTCGGAGAACTTAAGATTGCTGTCTTGGTTTTGCTGCCTCCATAGGAACAATGATCAAAGATGTGTGGGAAGGGGAATCTGTGCAATTAAATGCAGAGTTCTGCAGTTGGTTTCTGCCCTTAATATTCCTGGGAGTGTGGGTTGGAATGGTTTGGGGATTTTTGTTTTCTTGATTGTAAAAAAGCTTTTCCAAAGAGGAGATTATTTGTATCTCTTTGAACAGAGATAGTTTATTGGCTTGTTATACTTTGACTTGGTAGTTTGAGCAGGCTGCAAAGATGATTGACTGTTTCTTGCTTCTATATGGCACAGATTTGGACAAGACAGAAATGTCCCTTGGAAATGTCTGTGCCTTTTGATAAAGCAATTTAGAGTGTCGAGTGGGTGAAGAGAGACTCTGTTCTTAGCACTGTCAGAGGTTCAGAAACCATTTGCTGTAAGTGTTGTGCTGACTTCTGTAATTCCTGATGTTTTCCACACCTCTGAAGCAGTTTATATTTTGCATTGTTTTTTGTCAAAGTGCCAAGACATTGTTTTGGTGTTTTTTAATGGTAGTGCATAACTGAAGCTTAAAATTAGTTAATAAATTTGCCCTTCTCCCAGAAACTGACCTTGCATTGGCCTAATTCAGAAATAATAATTTAAAAAATGTTGAGAGAGAAACTTCTTTTTACAGAAAAAAAATATTTAAATTGATTAAACACATCTTAAACCCTTTTTTTTTTTTTTCACTAGTAGCTACCCAGGGTTTGGGAAGCAGCCTCCTTCTGGAGGATCTCTCAGTTTCAGTGAACACATCTGTACCATTCTTTCCTGCTTTAGCAAGGAGGTTGGACTATAGGATCTCTATGGAGGTTCCCTTCCAACCTCTGCCATTCCGTATCAGGCCAGGCCACTTGGCTACAGTCGTTTGGCATACTGTTGCCTTTAGAGATTGGTTGCATTATAAGGGGAATTTATCTATGAACTCTGTGTTCTCTAATCTGTTCTTTCATGTAGTTAATACAGAATGAAATGCAGTTGCAACATACTCACTTGCAATCTAAGGGTTGCACTCCTGGTGCTCACTTCTCTTATTTCCTTCCCAGCTGTGAAATGCTGGGGAAAGAACTATGAAGAGACTTTTCTTAGCCTCCTTTGGCATTCAGACATTTTTAGATTGCAGTCATATTTTCACCTGTGAATGCTTAAGCTGTTTATTGCAGGCAGGTGTTTAAGCAACCTCATGATTTAACATCCATTTTCAAATGAAGATAAGCTGCTTGGGTATGCACTTCTGTTGAATGCTCAGTTCTGTTACCAAGGTTCTTACAGTACAGAGGTCTAAATCTGTCCTGAAGAATTAAGACTCCAATGACTTCTAACATGGGAAAAAAGTGTTCTTGATATACATAAAACCAGAGAGGTCTTATGATGAGCTTTGTCCACTTGACCAGACAAGGTATAATTGCTGAACAGATTGCAGTGTTTTTCTCTGTACACAGCTGTAGTGAAGAGTGCTCTGAATCCCATCATTTCTTTTTAGAGTTTGAGTCTAGCTCTTATTTGAACCCCATGTGAGGAGAGACTGAGAGAGCTGGGACTCTAGCTTGGAGAAGAGAAGCCTGAGAGGTGACCTCATTCATGTTTTTATAGACATGCAGGGTGAGTGCCAGGAGGCTGGAGCCAGGCTCTGCTGGGTGATACCCTATGACAGCACAAGGGGCAATGGGTGGAAGCTGAGGCATAGGAACTTTCATTTAAATATGAGGAGGAAGTTTTTTCCTTATGAGTGTGCCAGAACCCTGGAACAGGCTTCCTAGTGGGATTGTGGAGTATCCCTCTCTAGAGATATTCAGGATCTGCCTGAATGTATTCGAGGTGATCCTGCTCTGACAGGGAGGTTGCACTGGATGAGCTTTTGAGGTCCTTTCCAGCCCCTAACATTCTGTAGTTCTGTGAAAAATGGTTAATGAGTAATAAAGAGACCTATAATAATAGGTCTCTTTATAAAATAGTTACATGGATGGTTGGCTGATGGAGGTATTTTATTTCATTATAGAGTGAATGAATCATAGAATGGTTTAGGTTGGAAGGGACCTCAAGGATCATCCAGCTCCAACCCCCTGCCATAGGCAGGGACACCTCCCACTAGAGCAGGTTGCTCAAGGCCTCATCCAGCCTGGCTTTAAACACCTCCAGGGAGGAAGCATCCACAACCTTCCTGGGCAACCTGTTCCAGTGTCTTACCACCCTCACTGTAAAGAACTTCCTCCTAACATCCAGTCTAAATCTCCCCTCTTCCAGTTTAAACCCATTCCCCCTCATCCTGACATTACCAGACCTTGTCAATAGTCCCTCCCCAGCCTTCCTGTAGGCTCCCTTCAGATACTGGAAAGCCACTCTAAGGTCTCCTCAAAGGCTTCTCTTCTCCAGGCTGCAGAGCCCCAATTCTCTCAGCCTGTCCTCATAGCAGAGCTGCTGCAGCCCTCTGATCATCTTCGTGGCTCTCCTCTGGACTCGCCCCAGCAGTTCCATGTCCTTCTTGTGTTGGGGGCTCCAGAACTGCACACAGTACTCCAGGTGGGGTCTCAGGAAAGCAGAGTAAAGGGTGAGAATCCCCTCCCTTGTCCTGCTGGCCACACTTCTCTTGCTGCAGCCCAGCACAGGGTTGCTGTCTGGGCTGCATGTGCACACTGCAGGCTCATGTTGAGCTTTTCATCACCCCAGACCCTTAGGTCCTTTTCCTCAGGGCTGCTCTCAGCCATTCGCCACCCAGCCTGTATCTGTGCCTGGGATTGTGCCGACCCAGGTGCAGGTATGTTTTCTTTGAGGTTTTTTTGGGCAGTGTGTTTTTTTCTGTGTGGGTTTTGGGTTTTTGTGTTCATTTTGAGAACAAAGAAACGTGGAAGTACCCCATAATTCTAAAGAAGAAGCTTTTTCTCTGTTTCATGGAATGACTAATGATTTCTACAGGCAGTGAAACTCTGGTCCTGCAAAAACTTCTCCTCTAAGTGATGAGAGTGCAAAAACTTCTCATCTTAATTCAAGTTAGACCTGAGAGTTAGTGGCTTGAGTGTTAATTCCCCTTGCTGCCAAACACTGCTGGTTTGGCTCAGCTGTCTAGCTGGCTTTGAAGGCTAGTGCCAAATTCAGTCTCATCCTTTTTCTCTGAAATAACTTTTTCATGAGTGCTGTGCATACTGTAGAAAATACCTCCAGAGATGTCAGGATGAGAAATGTTTTTCTCTAACTTTTTGTTCTGTAGGCATTTGGAAGTACTTTTACGTAGAGCCACTCCTGTAATTTTACACTGTAACATCTAATCAAGTTTTCTCTTGCGCAGTAGCAGCAGCAGCTTCCTTTATTTAGAGAAGAAAATGCAATTAAAAGCCAATTACAAGAGGTGAAACCTGAATCATTCCACAGTACAAATTAGAGCTCTGCAGTTATTACAGTAGATATTTCCAACATATTTTGAAGTGAAGAGGAGGAAGTTGTTGAATTCTGTCTTTTTCTCAGAGGCAGCAAGGTTTTGCTGCTTTGGTAGTAATGTGATTGCTTTAACTGGGAGTGTTCAAAGCCTGGAGTTGCACTGATAAACTTTGTGTTTTTATTGCTGCATAGGAAGACTTCTGTTATTTAAATGTCTATGAAGCCAAGGAAAACCCAGGGAGTTCTTATACAACTGGAATGTGTCTTTTTTCTCTCTGTGGCCAGAAAAGGCAGAGTCCTGTGTGTTTTGATGTGACCAGCAGCATTTTTCTTCTTTTTCCTGATACATATCAAACCATGGCCAACCTCATGAAACTCAACAAGGCCAAGTGTAAGGTCCTGCACCTGGGTTGGTGCAATGCCAAGTACAACTCAGGGCTGGGTGATGAATGGCTGAGAGCAACCTTGAGGAAAAGGACCTAAAGGTCTGGGGTGATGAAAAGCTCAACATGAGCCTGCAGTGTGAGTGCAGCCCAGACAGCAACCCTGTGCTGGGCTGCAGCAAGAGCAGTGTGGGCAGCAGGGCAAGGGAGGGGATCCTGCCCCTTTGCTCTGCTCTCCTCTCCTCAGACCCCACCTGGAGTCCTGTGTGCAGTTCTGGAGCCCCCAACACAAGAAGGACATAGAACTGGTGAAGTGAATCCAGAGGAGGCCTGGAAGATGCTCAGAGGGCTGCAGCAACTCTGCTGTGAGGACAGACTGAGAGAGTTGCAGCTCTGCAGCCTGGAGAAGAGCAGGACTGGAGGAGACCTTGGAGTGACCTTCCAGTATCTGAAGGGGGCTACAGGAGGGCTGGAGAGGGATTATTGACAAGGTCTTGTAATGACAGGATGAGGAGGAATGGGTTTAATCTGGCAGAGGGGAGATTGAAACTGGATGTTAGGAAGAAGTTCTTTGCAGTGAGGGTGGTGAAACACTGGCACAGGTTGCCCAGGGAGGTTGTGGCTGCTCCCTCTGGAGGTGTTCAAGTCCAGGTTGGATGAGGTCTTGAGCAACCTGTTCTAGTAGAAGGTGTCCCTGCCTATGGCGGAGGAGTGGAACTAGATGATCTTGGAGGTCTCTTCCAACCTAAACCATTCTATGATATTTTTATGTGCAAGTGGTGGGAACAGAGGGATTGTATTTTCTTAACCATCTTGGTGGCTAAGATATGTTTCAAAGCTGTCATGGGTGATGTTTCAGAGGGCTGACTGCAGTTGAGGGAGTCTTTGTTTTTCCTTCTGTTGCTAGGAGCACCGTTGGTTTTCTTTTTCACATGCTGGTGGATTGTTGTCAGTCTTACCTTGCTAAAGTGCACTTTGCAAGAATATATGGAGACCCAAACCACTTTTGCCCTTCCAAAATTATGGGTTTAAGCTCCCTGAAAAATTCCACAATGTAAATGTGGATAGGTAAATTTAAACTGGAAGGCAGCTTAAGCACACAGTGCTTTGTTTCTAAGAGTAATTCTTTGTGAGTAGCTATTTGCTTCATAAATCTGAAAGAGGTTTTTCTGGGTGCTTGTAGCTTGTATGTATCACAGTGTGTTGCAGACATGAAGTAATAAAAATCATAATTCCACTTCAAGAGAAATTAAGCTTTTAGGTATACATTTTTTAGTAGGCTGTCAACAATTACTTAGCAAGTTTTCAGCTGTATTTCTATCTTGTGGCATGAAATAAGTCTAACATTTGTAAGCACTGTGTTTTTAGGGTTGCCTCCCAAATAGTTACACCTTTAGGATCATAGAATCAACCAGGTTGGAAGGGACCTCCAAGATCATCCAGTCCAACCTATCACCCAGCCCTATCCAGTCAACCAGACCATGGCACTAAGTGCCTCATCCAGGCTTTTCCTGAACACCCCCAGGGACAGTGACTCCACCACCTCCCTGGGCAGCCCATTCCAATGCCAATCACTCTTGCTGGGAAGAACTTCCTCCTAACATCCAGCCTATACTTCCCCCAGCACAACTTGAGACTGTGTCCCCCTGTTCTGTTGCTGGTTGCCTGGGAGAAGAGACCAACCCCACCTGGCTACAGCCTCCCTTCAGGTAGTTGTAGACAGCAATGAGGTCTGCCCTGAGCCTCCTCTTCTCCAGGCTGCACACCCCCAGCTCCCTCAGCCTCTCCTCATNAATCTCATCCCATTGGCCTCTGCCCACCCATCCAGCCTGTCAGGGGCCCTCTGCAGGGCTCTCCTACCCTCCAACAGATCAACACCTGCTGCTAGCTTGGTGTCATCTGCAAACTTACTGATCCTGGACTCAATCCCCTCATCCAGATCATCAGTAAAGATGTTGAACAGGACTGTGCCCAGCACTGATCCTTGGGACACACCACTAGTGACAGCTGCCAAGTGGATGTGGCACCATTCACCACCCCTCTCTGGGTCCGGCCTTCCAGCCAGTTCTTGACCCATATCAGAGTGAATCTGTCCAAGCCATGAGCTGCCAGCTTTGCCAGGAGCTTTTTGGTGGTAGATGGTGTCAAAGGCTTTGCTGAAGTCCAGGTAGTTCTGTTCTCCCTGGGTGGTAGTACTGCACTTGGCTTATCAGCCAAGGGTATTTTGTGTGTGTTTGTATATACAAATATATATGAGTAGATACACGTGGAGGAGATGATAAATATTCTTGCATAGTTTTTTTTCCTCTTTCAAGTATTTATTACTGTCTTCTTAAGCTGAACACTATTGTGTGTCTTGACTTCTGATGGAGTATTTTATGATATGGTGGATTGTAGAAGAAATGTTTGTATCATATTTGCCTTCCTCAGTTACTGGTCTCTGCATACCTTTAGTCTTCCAGTTAGACCTTCAGATGATTTCACATACTGATACAACCTAGGTAGTGACATCTTATAAAGAAAATCAATCTGGTTTTCCACTAACAGGATTGAGGAAGCTAACAGCTCTCTTTCTGTCTGCTTTTGGTGCTGTGGATTGAAAATGAATTATTTGCTTGGTGATTTTTATTTTCCCATAGATTTAAATAGACAAGGAACATTATTTTTGGAGAAGAGTTTCCTGGTGAACACATGCAGAGTAGTTCTGTGTATAAGCACTTATATTGTAACTCTTAGCTCAGGCTTTGGCTGTTGGTAAGAAAGGAGCATAGTTCAGGCAGCATCACCTCTCAAACCTGGGAGCAAATGCTGCTGGCAGAAGGAACCAAAAGTTAGACACATTTGCCATTGTCTTGGTCTGGGCTGAGACAGAGTTAATTTTCTTCCTGGTAGCTCTTATAGCAGACCTCCATAGACTAGAAAAGGTGAGCCAAAAACTTCTTCTTTAAGTCCAAAAAAGAGGAGGCTGAGGGGAGACCTCATTGCTATCTATGGCTACCTGAAGGGACATTGTGGAGAGGCTGCTGCTGGGCTCTTCTCACAGGTGATTGGAGAAAGAACAAGGGGGAATGGCCTCAAGCTGAGACTGGGGAAGTTTGGATTGGACATTGGGAAAAAGTTTTTGTTTTTTTTTTTTTTTTTCCCAGAGAGACTGGTCAGGGACTGGAATGAGCTGCCCAGGGAGGTGGTCAAGTCCCCCTGGATGTGTTTAAGGGTCATTTGAATGTGGTGCTTAGGGCTATGGTTTAAGGTGACTCTTGTAGAATAGGGTTGTAGGTTGGACTTGGTGATCCTGAGGGGCTTTTCCAAGCTGGAGGTTTCTGTGATTCTGTGAAAGCATCACAGTTTGTAGAGTTGGTTTCCAGCTTTTTTCTTCTAAAAGTCTGGAGGATGAGAAAGGAACAGATTACTTCCTTAGGTGAGTACATCTTAGTTACAAGCTCGTAAGAATCAGCAGTTTGACATTGTCAGATTTGGTTCAGATCAGTGGATATGAGATACTCTGGCCACTTCTGCATGTTGCTCCAGTAGGTATGTGGTCAGGAACATCAAGGTGGAAATGGTGTAGGAAGTCAAGACTGATGAAAGACTGCAGTATGCTGTGTAGCTCAGCACATCCTAGATGATGTCTGTCTTCAGTTCCTGTGAATTTCAGATGCAATGGCAATTCACCACTGACTTAAAATACCACAGGTGAAGTTAATCGCTTTCTTACCAGATTGTTCTATCTGCAGAGCCTTTCCCTCAGTCTCTGTTGGAAGAACAGACCCAAGTGAGGGGGAAACAACTGAGTAATAGTCCTTGATAAAATCTGCACAGGTGGGGTGGCTTCAGGGAGTCAGCCAGCTGTGGGAAGCTACTTCAGTGAACAGGAGCTTCCACAGGGGCATGTGTTCAGATTGTGTTCTAACAGGTTTGCTTTTCATTGAAGATAAATAGCTGCTGCTGAATGCTTGGCTTGAAATGTAGATGGTTTCTGCATGGCCAGCTTATTATGGTATGTGTATAGTTTTGACAATGGCCAAGGGTTGGATTTCACACAAAAACTTAATGATAATGTTCTGAAAATTTATTCCAGATGTGTTAAATGCTTTAACATATAGGAGAGCAACTTGATTTAAAGTGTGGGAGAGATCCCTTAAGATCTTCCACCCTGTAGTAAATCTCTCAGATGAGTTTTCCACTATGTTATTTTTGATTAAATGGATTTTCTGCTACAGTATCTGTTTAACTACCTGACACAAGCTGTCCAGGTTGTTCCATTTCCTTATTAGTGCAGGAGACTTATTTTGAGACTTAGGCTGGGGAACTGGGCAGGAAGAAATTTTAATGAAGTTCAACAGGGGCAAGTGTAGAGTTGTGCACCTGGGAAAGAACAACCCCAGGGATCAGGATAGGTTGGAGACTGACCTGTTGGAAGGCAACGAAGGGAAAAAGGATCTGGGGGTCCTGGTGAATGAACGGTTGACCGTGAGCCAGCAATGTGCTCTGGTGGTCAAGAAGGTCAATGCCACTCTGGGATGTATTAGAAGGGCTGTGGTTAGTAGGTTGAGAGAGGTTCTCCTGCCCCTCTGCCCTGATGAGCCTGCATTTAGAGTATTGTGTTCAATTCTGGGCCCCTCAGTTCAAGAAGGATGTAGAACTGCTTGAGAGAGTCCAGCACAGAGCCACAAAGATGATGAAGGGAATGGGAACATCTTCCTTATGAGGAGAGCCTAAGAGAGCTGAAGCTATGCTGCTTGGGGGGGAGGAGCCTTAAGAGGTGACCTCATTCATGTTTCTGAAGATGTGCAGGCAGAGAGAGTGCCCAGAGACTGGAGCCAGGCTCTGCCCAGTGATGCCCAGTGGCAGGACAGGGGGCACTGGGTGGAAGCTGAGGCATAGGAAGTTTCATTTGAATGTGAGGAAGGATTTTTTTCCCCTGTGAGGATGACAGAACCCTGGAACAGGCTACTCAGGGCGGGTGTGGAGTCTCCATCCCTGGAGATAATCAAGGCCACCCTGGGTGCATTCCTGTGTGATTTAGTCTAGGTGATCCTGCTCTGACAGGGGCTTGGACTGGATGAGCTTTTGAGGTCCCTTCTATCCCCTGGCTTTCTGTCATTACTTCTTTGTTGTTTTCCCCCAGCAGTTAAAATCCACCTATGAATAAAATACCGACAGGAAAGATTACTATGAAGTGCAGATTGTGAATTGAGAAATAACACTGAATAGTATGTTAGGTAGAGAGGCCTTTAAGGAACTCAAATAGAATTTCCTATGAAGGCTAAAGTGGAGAAATTATTATTAATGCTAAGTGGGTAAAGATAATTGAATCCTAAAAATGTTAATGCAGCTGAGGTTTGTGTAGGTATTTACATAACACTTCCAGAGTTGATTAATTCTGACTATCTATCCTCTGAGATTACTGATGAACCACAGCTGTGGATAGCTGTACTGATGGGTTACTGTTGTGACATACCCATTTTAATGGCTTTATCACTTTTAAACATTGGGGAGAATGTTTCCTTTTGTCTTAATTATGATGTCCAGCCCTACTGTGGTGTTGGAGCATTTATAAAGTTCTCAAGTGAGGTGGTGATTTTTTTTTTCCTATAGATTCCCCAGTCTGGATCAGTATGGAGACATAGTTGTAAATAGAATAAAAAACCCCTAACAACCTATCTGTCTGTAACCAGCTTTGTTACCAGTGATGCTAAATTCATTCTTAATGTTAAATACTTTTTGTTGTTATCCAGGAATGTTCTATTTATCATAAATTGTCAGCAAGTAAGTAATTTACAGGTCAAATAATCTATAGCTTTAAGCTATAGATTATTTAAGCTTGTTTTGAGCTATTTTTGTTTAAGGGGAATAAATATTCTTTATTTGCTGTTATGGGAAACAATCTTAAACTTCTCTCTTATTTTCCAGAATAAATTTTACATAGAAACCAAGCTTAACAGAGACTTAAAAGATGACCTTATAAAGCTGTTTACGGAACACGTTGCAGAAAAGCACATTTACAACCTAATGCGTAAGTAAAACCTCCTGATTTTTGCTTACAATGGGAGCAGTGCTTTCAGATGTTGCCAGAAATCCAAACAGACAGAAAATGGCAAATGATTAGGGAACTGAAATGTAGATTCCTTTTTAAGGCATTCATGTGAAGAAATGTGGCGCTTCAGCTTACTTTTATCAGAAGTATGACTCTGAAGTTATGGTATTCCTGAGTAGGTGGAGGAACTAATGTGTGCTAGGGGCTGCCCTGCTGGAAAGCAGCTCCATGGAGAAAGACCTTGGAGTGTGGGTGTGCAGCAAGTCCTGCATGGGCCAGCAATGTGCCCTTGTGGTCAAGAGAGCCAGTGGCATCTTGGGGTGCATCAAGAAAAGTGTGGCCAGCAGGACTAGGGAGGTTCTTCTGACCCTCTGTTCTGCCCATGTGAGGCCACACCTGGAATACCGTGCCCAGTTTTGGGCTCTCCGGTTCAGGAGAGACAGAGATGTGCTGGAGGGAGCTATGAGGATGATGAAGGCACTTGAGCATCTCCCCTGTGGAGAGAGACTGAGAGACCTGGGTCTGTTTAGTCTTGGGAAGACTGAGAGGAGATCTGATCAATGTGTACGAATATCTGAGGGGTGGTTGTCAAGTCAAGGGGGCAAATCTCTTTTTGGTGGTGTGCAGTAATAAGGAACAATGGATACAAACTGGAACATAGAAGGTTTCACCTCAACATGAGGAGAAACTCCTTTACAGTGAGGGTGACAGAGCCCTGGAACAGGCTGTCTGGAGGAGTTGTGGAGTCTCCTTCTCTGAAGACTTCCAAAACCCACCTGGATGCATTCCTGTGTGGAGTACTCTGGGTAATCCTGCTTGTGTCAGGGGGATTGGACTGAGTGATCTCTAGAGAATGATGTCTGGAGGTCCCTTGCAGCCTCCACATTCTGTGATTATGTGGTTCCCTTTTGACTTGTATTTATGAGCTAATGGATGTTCTGTTGTCCTGTTGCTTACACTGTCATTCTTTAATTTCATGGTGTACTCAGGTACTCCCTGCTAGTTAGTGAGCTGCATGCTGCTGACAGCAGTTTCTCAGACTTGGTTTAATGCAAATAGAACAGAATTCAAGTGATGTGCCTCCTACTGAGTGCTCTGGTGGGTGTCTCCCGTGGCAAAGCACCGAATTTGCCTGCAACCTGCCACCACCAGTGTGTCTTTGCTTCTGACTTTGGGAGGGCAGTTAGCAAAAGCAGAGATAATCAGACTTGGAGTTCAAATTGGAAAAGTTTGCTGTGTGGTGAGCACTTGACCTGTCTGCCAAGAGAATTGGAAATGGAGGTGCTTTGTGTGACTGGGTAGTTCCTGTGCCCCATGCTGAGGTCAATATCTGGCCTGATGTGCTATCTGTGACTCAGCCCTAGTGTAGTGTTTCTATTTTCATCCAGCTGTTCCTCTCCTCCTTTTTTTTTATTCTGAAGCAATTGCTATCTGTATGCTTAATGGAGACAAATGAGAGGTGGTCACAGCTGAGTATATTTCCCTTTTTGTGTTCCTTGGGGTAATAATGTCCTTCTCCTTGCAGCAAAAGGCTGGGGAAAGAGGCTTTGCTGTGTGACACTGTTTTCATAGAAACATAGAATGATCTGGGTTGGAAGGAACCTTCAAAAGTAATCCAGTCCAACCTTCTCTGCAGTCAGCAGGGACACCCTCAACTAGATCAGGTTGCCCAGGTCCCTGTAAAGCCTCACCTTGAATATCCCCAGGGATGAGGCCTCAACCACCTCCCTTGGCAACTTGTTCCAGTGTTCCACCAGTAGGATTACTCTAAGTTGTCATCTAAGGAGAAGAGTGGATGAACAGAGTGACTGCTCTGAGGTCAGGGAGTCTGCTACCCTAGAACAGTGGGAGAACATCAGCTTTGCCACCTTGTTCGTGCCACCTTCCAAAGTCTCCTTAGAGCTTTTAGCCATGCAGCAGGAAAATGAGGAATGCCCAACCTGTGGGCCTGGTTTGGTTGTGGTGGGTTTTGTTTGGTTGATTTGCAGGGTTTTTTTTTGTTTTGTCAGTTCTTTTTTTGGTTGTTTTTTTTTTGTTGGCTTGTTCACAGAGAGAGTGATTTGCCATTGGAATGGGCTGCCCAGGGAGGTGGTGGAGTCACTGTCCCTACAGATGTTGAAGAAAAGCCTGGATGAGTCACTCAGTGCCATGGTGTAGTTGATTGCCTGGGTGCTAGGTTGGACTGGTTGATCTTGGAGGTCTCTTCCAACGTGATTGATTCTGTGGTTCTTAATTTCTTTTGTGCCAAAGAAGTTTAACAATATCACAAAACCTGTTAAGATCATTATGGAAATTGAATCCAATACTACCTTTTCAGGCAGTGAAATGAGCTGCCCAGGGAGGTGAAGTCATCAACCACCTTGGATGTGTTTAAGGGCTCTTTGCATGTGGTGCTTAGGGATATGGTTTAAGGTGAATCTTGTGGAGTAGGGTTCTAGGTGGGACTTGATGATCCTGAGGGGCTTTGCCAGCCTGGATCTTTCTGTTACTCTCTGATTAAGCACACTACAACTTTAAGGGTATGCATTTTTGAAGCAATGAAAGCATTTATATGACTTGATTTTTTTTTTTTCTATTGTTCCATGGCAAAGCAAAGTTAACACCAGTCAGCTCTTCACAAGTAGTGGCAGATGTGTGTTGCTTTGTAATTTGTTTTTTTGTGGATAGAAATTGCAGATGAACTATTGAAAGGAAAACAACTGTGGCTCTGTGTGTGTGCAAAGCTGAAATACTTCTCAGGTCTGTGCTAGTTGCAGAAGTTAAATTAAAAGACAGCATGGAAAGTAAAAGTAAGCAACTGTCTTGCTGTGTATGGAGCTATTGTTCAATGAGCATCTGCCTTGGATTTCATTTCAGTCTTGCTATCAATTTATTAAAGCTATGTTTAGCTTTTTATCATCTTAAGTAAGCTACTCTATATTGACCTGTATCAACTCCTCACTGTGGTCTGAATTGGCTAACTCTTGGACAACAGAATCTTTAAATTCTGTTAAAAGTATGCCTAGAGAAATTCTAAAGTTGATAACAGATCCAAGACCAGAAAGCCAAACAGAGCCTGGGCTGCATCAAGAGAAGTGTGGGCATCAAGGCAAGGGAAGTGATCCTCCCCCCTCTACTCAGCACTGCTGAGACCCCACCTGGAGTACTGTGTCCAGTTCTAGAGCCCCTATTACAAGAAGGAGGTGGATGTGCTGGTAGGTGTCCAGAGAGGGGCCACGAGGACGATCAGAGGGCTGGAGCTGCTCTGCTAGGAGGAGGGACTGAGGGAGTTGGGGCTGTTAGGTCACCTCGGAGCCTTCTCCAGACTGTATTGTGACCTTTTGCTATCTGAGGTGGGCTACAAGAAAACTGGGGAGGGACTTTTAGGCTGTCAGGTAGTGATAAGACTGGGAGAAATGGAACAAAGCTAGAAATGGGTAGATTCAGACTGGATGTTAGGAAGAAGTTCTTCCCTGTGAGGGTGATGAGACCCTGGAACAGGTTGCCCAGGGAGGTGGTGGAAGCCCCATCCCTGGAGGTGTTTAAGGCCAGGCTAGGTGAGGCTCTGGACAGCCTGAAGTAGTGTGAGGTGTCCCTTCCCATGGCAGGGGTGTTGGAGCTAGATGATCTTTGTGGTCCCTTTCAGCCCTGACTGATTCTCTTATTCTATCCCTGGTAAATAACTGAAGACTCAGAGCACATGATGGAGCACTGTGAAGGTGCTGAAAGTTCTGCTATTGTACCATTTTCTGCCCTTTTACCATTTTCTGCCATTTTCAGCTGTTGTTTAGGGCTTGCTGTAATTTGGGCCATTACATTGAGGAATATTACATTGATTTTTTTTTTTTTTGGTTAAAGATCCCTGTGAAAACAGGATGTTTGTCAGTTACTTCAGTTCCTGGTGGCAGTATAAAGTACTGTTTGATACTGGATACAGATTTTTGTTCAACAGAAACAGTGGTTTTGTATCATGGTGGGGAATAAGTTCAATATGCTTAGAAAATGAAAGTCATTGAGGTTGTTGTTCATACAGAGAAATGGAATCTTGGGGCTGTTTTTTAGGGATGTTGCATTTGCCACTTCAGTAAGCAGCAGAATGTCTTCCCTCTAAAACACAAAATCAGTCTCATCAACTTGGGATGCAGACTCAGAGGACAAGAATAACATCTGCTTTTGCTCTTGCAGTTGGTGCTTCATTTCCTCATACCAAGAGGAATTTTGTTGTTTGTATCTTGTCAATCTGTCAGGGCCTGGAAGCTGGCAGGTCTATTTGAAGTTGTGTTCAGGAAGGACTCTAAGTGCATTTTGGATTCATTTAAGAAAATTCCTGCTCCATATCAAAAGACAAGGGGAAAAAAATGTTAGAGAAGCAGTGCAGCACAGATCATAGAATCAGTCAGGGTTGGAAGGGACCACAAGGATCATCCAGTCCCAATCCCCCCTGCCATGGGCAGGGACACCTCACACTAGATCAAGCTGTTCAGAGCCTCATCCAGCCTGGCCTTGAAGACTTTCAGGGATGAGGCTTCCACCATCTCCCTGGGTGAACCTGTTCCAGGGTGTCTTCACTCTCATGCTGAAGAACTTCTTCCTAACATCCAGTCTGAATCTACCCATTTCTAGCTTTGTTCCATTCCTCCCAGTCCTATCACTACCTGACAGCCTAAGACCTTTGTCTTAGTGTTTGATCTAACTCAAACTCACACTTCTTCAGTTTGCCTTAGTCCCTGGTACTGTGGTTGAAGTTAGGAGGATGGGAAATGAACTCCTGGTACAATGAGATTGCAGAAAACAGTGATTAAGTTGTGAATTAAACAATTTTCAGGAAAAAAGTATCACCCAAGTGAACTTTACTTGGGTAGGTTTTGCACAAACACCAATTTGGTTCCCTTCTCTTTGATAGACATTTTTTTTTCTGAATAAAAGCTCTACTATCTCTAGAGCACTTTGGAACAGTTAAATGCATTAAAAAAATCCTGCAGTCCACAGGTCCATGAACACAGTTGTGTTTGTGAACCACTCTCACACTTGATCAAGTCAACGTTCTTCCAATTAAAGTGGATACATTTGAACTAAGTAAATAGAACCTGATCTTTTTTTTTTCCCCTCCTCCCTTTCAAAGCCAAAGCTGGCTTTAGCTGATAAGACAGCTGAATGAAGTGGCTTGGGAGAAGTTGCTGTGTGCAGAACTACTTAACTGAATGGAACAAGCAAAGATACAGCATCTTATTTACAAGAAGCTTCAGAAGTGCTGGGGAGGGAGGATGCAGATAAATACCCCCTTGTGAGTAGAGAAGGGGTGATGGAGAATGTTGCCTTTGTTCCTGCTGGAGTCCTGCATGAGCCCATGTTAAGCAGTAAAATTAATCTCTGTGCATTTTCCTTTCTTAGGCAGCCACTATCCTTTCTAGTTGGTTAGAACTGGGTTTCCTGGCCTGTAGCCTCAGTGCCCTGGAAACCTCCTGCCTGTTTTGTTCCTGTGTCTGGAAGAGTGGCAATTACTGCAGATTTTAACTGTCTTCACTGCTGGAAGTGAATAGTAGCTTCTGAAACTCTCTACTTGTGGTAATTGCAGTAGGCAGAGTTCGATGGTAAGGAGCGTTTGCAATTAAGTCTGCTCTTCTCTCTTTGGCTTTGGCAGTTTAATGCCCCAAACAAGCTTGTTTTTGAATCCAGTGAAAGAGAAAAGCTATTAACAGCTTACTGTTGTTTGTTTGGTGGACAGACCACTTTGCTTGCAGCTGCAAGACTTTGCAATTTATCCCCACTTCTCTTTCCAGAAGATCAAGGAGGGTGAGTGCTAGGCTGGAGTCCTGCTCTGGAAGGGTTAATGATATTCTCCACAACACAATATTGAGAAGAAAAACAACAATAACTTAAAGTGGTTATACAGAATCACAGAATGGTTTGGCTTGGAAGGAACTCCCAAGGATCGTCCAGTCCAACCTTCCTGGAGTGAGTGGGGACATACGCCACTAGATCAGGTTGCTCAGAGCCTTATTGAGCCTGACTTTGAATATCTCCAGGGGTGGAGCCTCAACTTAACCTCCTTGGGCCACCTGTTCCAGTATTCTACCACCTTGTGGTAAGGAACTTGTTCCTAGCATCCCATCTAAATCACTTCTAATTAAAAACTATTGCCCCTCATCCTACCGCTGCAGGCCTTGGTGAACAGTCCCACTCCAGCATTCTTGTAGGCCCCCTTCAGGCTGCTATTAGGTCTCTCTGGAGCCTTCTCTTCTCTAGGCTGAACACCCTCAGCTCCTTCAGGCTGTCCTAGCAGCAGAGGTGCTTCAAGCCCCTGATTATTTTTATGGCCTTGCTCCATCAGGTCCATGTCCTTCCTGTATTGAGGGCTCCAGAGCTAGATTTAGTACTCCGGGTGAGGTCCCAGCAGAGTGGCAGAATCCCCTCTCTCCATCTGCTGGCCATGCTGCTTTGGATGCAGCCCAGGCTGCCACGTGCCTTCTGGGCTGCAAGTGCACACTGTTGATTCATGTTCAGCTTTTCATCCACCAATACCTCTAAGTCCTTTTCTGCAAGGTGGTTCTCAATTTCATCATCTCCCAGCCTGTACTGAGATCTAGAATTGCCCCATCATGGATGCAGGACTTTACACTTTGCCTTACTGAATCTCATGAGTCTACTCAGTCCACCTCTGCAGCTTTCCCAGGTCTCTCTGATGGTATCCTGTCCTTCAGACTCATCAACCACACCACTCAGCTTGGCACAGATTTGCTGAGGGTTCTCTCATAGAATGGTTTAGGTTGGAAGAGACCTCCAAGATCATCCAGTTCCAACTCCCTGCCACAGGCAGGGACACCTCCTTCTAGAACAGGTTGCTCAAGGCCTCATCCAACCTGGCCTTGAACACCTCCAGGGAGGGAGCAGCCACAACCTCCCTAGGCAACCTGTGCCAGTGTCTCACCACCCTCACTGCAAAGAACTTCTTCCTAACACCCAGTTTCAATCTCCCCTCTGCCAGTTTAAGCCCATTCCGTCTCATCCTGTCATTACATTACCTTGTCAGTAATCCCTCTCCAGCTCTCCTGTAGCCCCCTTCAGATACTGGAAGGCCACTCCAAGATCTCCTCCAAGCCTTCTCTTCTCCAAGCTGCAGAGCCCCAACTCTTGTAGCCTGTCCTCACATCGGAGCTGCTGCAGCCCTCTGAGCATCTCTGTCTGTTGATGAGGATACTGAATGGTACAAATACAGATCTCTGAGAGACATAGATGAGCTCGGTTTTAAGTGGCTGTACTAAGCTGGATCAGAAGTCACTGTAGCCCAGTTTCCTGGTCTTGGCAGAATTGCAGACAGCATCATTATATGTTAGGTGCTGCAGGAGTTTGATGCCCATGGTTTTATGTCTTGAAAGATGTGCCTTGTAGGAAGAGCTGAAGGCTTCCTTGCATGCTTTAGGCTGTTGCCTGCATTAAGTAGTGTGGTTTCAGGGGAGCAGAGTATGGAAGACCTGCCTATTGTTGTTGAGGACCCTGTGTTCACCTTTGCATGTGTTTGGAGAGTTTTCTGTCAGGCTTGCTAATGACTGGTCCTGTGGACAGGGTGCCAGTTAGTAGCTTGAGCACATCTGCTTTAATCTTGCCCAAAAGGTATTAAGTTAATATGGTCCAACGCAGCTCTGTCACAGGAACCATGGAGCAGTAAGTGGGGATGATCAGTGAATTTGCTTCGAAAGCACATTTCTAATCTTGAGCTAAAGCATTATTATAGCATTTGGAATCACTACTCTTTGTTCTTCCCTTTTGTCATCACCACTGTGATAGCAGAAGCCATGTGGCTAAAATGTCCCAGTCGATTCCTGAGGCCATTCTCTTCTGTAATTTATTGGATGCTGCTTAGTTTACTTTTTCCTTATAGTGTGCAAAATCATTATAAGAAGAAAACATGCACAGTTTTACTCTGTCATCTTCATAAAGTTGTTTCTCACTTCACAAACCAACCTACTGAATGACTTGCCTGTGGAGTGACATAGTCTGTCTTCAGCATCAGCCTATATAGGTCTGCATAGGTCAAATGAAATTAGAAGCTTCTTTCCTGAGGAGCTTAAAAACAAGCAAAGTGGCAGAGCACTGGGAGAAAATTCATTCCAGTGTGTTTGTACCAGACTAAAATGGAATGATTTAGTTTTTTTTTTTGTGGTAGATGTATTCTGTATAACTGGGGAGAGAAGTAAGTCTTTTAAAGCTGTTGAAATACAAGCTTTGGATAGCAAATGTTTTGGGGGGGCAGGAGGCTTCTACAGTATAAAGAGCCCATTTTGGGATATGGGGAAGGAATGCATTTATTGTCAAGTTCTTTAATAGTATTTTTTTTAAGGCTTTTGTGCACTTAGAAAATTGTGAATCTGTTCAGTCTTTAATCAGTTTCTGCCTTGTTCTGCATAGGCAAATAGTTTAGTCTCGTAACCTGCTCTTCAAGTTCCTATTCTAACATGTAAAGAAAAAGCTTTTTTCCTTTCTTCCCTGTGTTCCCTGCAAATATGTGGA
>WAAF01019538.1:55796-117319 GCA_013400475.1 Tricholaema leucomelas
GCTGTGCTCATGGCCTTTCACCAGCCTTGTTGCCCTTCTCTGGACACGTTCAAGCATCTCAGTGTCCCTCTTAAACTGGGGGGCCCAGAACTGAACACAGTACTCAAGGTGTGGTCTAACCAGTGCAGAGTACAGGGGCAGAATGACCTCCCTGCTCCTGCTGACCACACCATTCCTGCTGCAGGCCAGGATGCCACTGGCTCTCTTGGCCACCTGGGCACACTGCTGGCTCATGTTCAGGTGGGTATCGATCCATTATGTGGGGAGTGTGCTGAGGTTCAGCTGTTGCAGGATAATCCTCCTCCTTCAAAGTACTGAATGGACACATTAATGTGGTAACACCAGCATCAGCCTAATGGCACTGAGCCCTTCCATTTCATAGAATCATAGAATCAACCAGGTTGGAAGAGACCTCCAAGATCATCCAGTCCAGTATTTTGTGCTCCAGAACTGACTGTCCATGGAGCTGGGTCAGATGCAGCTTTGCAGTGATGGTATTTTATAATTGTGGTTTTATAATGGGTTTGAGCTGGTTTAGACTAGATAGAAGAATTTTGTTTTTATAAAGAGGGTGGTAAAATCATAGAATGGTTTAGGTTGGAAGGGACCTCAGAGATCCAGTTCTGGCCCCTCACCATAGGCAGGGACACCTCCCACTAGACTAGGTTGCTTAAGGCCTCATCCAACCTGGCCTTGAACACTTCCAGAGAGGGAGCAGCCACAACCTCCCTGGGCAACCTGTGCCAGTGTCTCACCACCCTCACTGGAAAGAGCTTCCTCCTAACGTCCAGTTTCAACCTCCCCTCTGCCAGTTTAAACCTATTACTCCTTGTCCTGTCATTATACGACCTTGTCAGTAGTCCCTCCCCAGCCCTCCTTTAGCCCCCTTCAGGGTCTGCAAGGTCTCCTTGAAGCCTTCTCCAGGCTGCAGAGCCCCAACTCTCATAGCCTGTCCTCATAGCAGAGCTGCTGCATCCCTCTGTGCATCTTCATGGCCTCCTCTGGACTGGCTCCAACAGTTCCATGTCCTTCTTGCGTTGGGGGCTCCAGAACTGCATTCAGTACTCCAGGTGGGGTGTGAGGAGAGCAGAGTAAAGGGACAGAATCCCCTCCCTTGTCCTGCTGGCCATGCTGCTCTTGCTGCAGCCCAGGACAGGGTTGGCACAGGTTCCCCAGAGAAGCAGTAGATCTCCCATCCCTGGAAAAATTCAAGGTCAGGTTGGATGGGGCTCTGAGCAACCTGTTGTAGTTAAACATATCCCTGCTTATTGCAGGGGAGTTGCACTAGATAACCTTTAAAGGTCTAAGCTACACCATTCTGTGATTCTCTATCTGTTCTTAGACCTGAATAGGTGCCCCTAACCTCTCAAGGGCTGTACAGGATAGGTTTTACAGCTATCCATCTTTCTTACACTCTGTGTGTTCTGCAGACGCTCTGTAGATCTGATTGAATAATCAAGAGTAACTCCCCAGCTAGGAGTGGTATCACTAATGTTGAAGTAGTAGCTGTAATCTAACAGGGCTAAGTAACTGTGTTGTAACCATCTTGCTACCACCTGTTACAAAATGCTCAAAGAAAGGGACCTGTGGGTACTGGTGGACAGTAGGCTGAAGATGAGCCAGCAGTGTGCCCAGGTGGCCAAGAGAGCCAATGGCATCCTGGCCTGTATCAGGAACAGTGTGGCCAGTAGGACAACGGAGGTTATTCTTCCCCTGTACTCAGCACTGGTCAGGCCACACCTTGAGTACTGTGTCCAGTTCTGGGCTCCTCAATTGAAGAGAGATGTTGAGGTACTGGAATGTGTCCATAGAAGGGCAACAAGGCTGGTGAGGGGCCTGGAACACAAACCCTATGAGGAGAGGCTGAGGGAGCTGGGGTTGTTTAGCCTGGAGAAGAGGAGGCTCAGGAGTGACCTCATTGCTCTCCACAACTACCTGAAGGGAGGCTGTAGCCAGGTGGGAGTTGGTCTCTTCTAAGAGCCAGGCAACCAGCAACAGAACAAGGGGACACAGCCTCAAGTTGTGCCGGGGGAGATATAGGCTGGATGTTAGGAGGAAGTTGTTGCCAGAGAGAGTGATTGGCATTGGAATGGGCTGCCCAGGGAGGTGGTGGAGTCACCGTCCCTGGAGGTGTTCAAGACAAGACTGGACGAGGCACTTAGTGCCATGGTCTGGTTGACTGGCTAGGGCTGGGTGCTAGGTTGGACTGGATGATCTTGGAGGTCTCTTCCAACCTGATTGATTCTATTCTATTCTAACATATTAATTCACACATAGGTTTTGTCACTGAACAAAACTTTTCCTTCCAAGAACTGAGTTATTTTTAACAGTTGCAGAAACATTTCTTATCTTTCTTGTTCCATGTTGATTAAGTTGCAGCACCTTGAAGTAAGGAAGATTGTAGAACAATCTCAAATAGTGACTGTCATGTTTAATCTGATTCTTTGGTAAAGAAATAAGAATAATATTCAATAAACCTTCATAAACATGATAATATTACCTCATTTTCCAGTTCCAAAATTCCATTATGTCTCTATTTATAGCTTTGTTTTTTTCAGATTCATGCTTGTTACAGCACTTGAATATTTTCCAGGTGATTAAGGCTTGGAATTATTTTGTAGCATTTTTATTAGATACTTAATAAAGCTTTTGGGCTATGTAATGAATATTTCAGAAGTAATCTGTGGCTTCATTAAATGCCTAGTGGCAAACACTTGGTAATAAACATGACTTAAAATGTGTTGGGTTGGGTTCCCCCCCTCCTCCAACCTACACTTGAGTTTGTTACAAGATTTTGAGGGCTTTAACTTGTTAGGAATTTTTGTTCTGTGTAAAAGAAAATAAATGCAGAGTCTGGAGGAGTTTGGTGTAACTGTAGAATGTGAGAGTGAAGCCGGAGGGAAGTTTGGCTTTCACGCAGAAGGTTTTGGAAGTTCTAGATCAGTAGTTAACATGTACAAATTGTAGCTGGGTTAAAGTGCTGACAAAATAATGCATGATCAAACTTCTTCACTTAAATTAGCAATAAAATAGGCAACAAGCTTAAAGTCCCCAAAGCAAAAAGATAGAAAAAAAGCCACAACAACACAACCCCCAGGAACACAAACAAAAAAAAACCCAAGGGCAGCAAAGCTGGTGAGGGGCCTGGAACACAAACCCTATGAGGAGAGGCTGGGGGAGCTGGGGCTGTTTAGACTGGAGAAGAGGAGGCTCAGGGCAGACCTCATTGCTCTCTACAACTACCTGAAGGGAGGTTGTAGCCAGGTGGGCGTTGGTCTCTTCTGCCAGGCAACCAGCAACAGAACAAGGGGACACAGCCTCAAGTTGTGCCAGGGGAGGTATAGGCTGCATGTTAGGAGGAAGTTGTTGCCAGAGAGAGTGATTGGCACTGGAATGGGCTGCCCAGGGAGGTGGTGGAGTCATCATCCCTGGAGGTGTTCAGGAAAAGCCTGGATGAGGCACTTAGTGCCATGGTCTGGTTGATTGGCTAGGGCTGGGTGCTAGGTTGGACTGGATGATCTTGGAGGTCTCTTCCAGCCTGGTTGATTCTATTCTATTCTAAGAAAGAGACAAACCCAACCCAAGCACACACAAAAAACCCAAACAGAAAAAACCTCAAACCACAACCAAGCAGCCTCCCAAAAAACAACTTCATCCCAAAACAACAACCCCATCCTACAGCCCTCTTTTGGGCACACCACTCATAGCAGTTCCCTCCTCCTTTAATTACAGTTGGCTTGTGGGATTCAATCAAGCGCTTTGCGTTGGGCTGGATTTGGAAATAGAGATGGTGATACAGGAACCGTATTCAGAGTGAATCTGATGGTACCACAGTGAAGTAGAAGAAAGATCTGGATGTGCTGGAATGCGTCCAGAGAAGCCTGTGAGGGTGGTCAGAGGGCTGGAGCTCCTCTCCTGTGAGCACAGGCTGAGAGAGTTGGGGTTATTCAGTTTGGAGAAGAAAAGACTCTGAGGAGACCTTATTGTGGCCTTCCAGTATCTGAAACAGGCTACAAAAAAAGCTGGGGAGTGACTTTTTAGGATGTCAGGTGGTGATAGGACTAGGGGAGAACACAGCAAAACTGGAAGTGGATAAATTCAGATTGCATGTTAGGAAGTTCTTCACCATGAGGGCAGTGAGACACTGGAACAGGTTGCCCAGGGAGGAGGTGGAACTATCATTCCTGGATGTTTTCCAGGCCAGGCTGGATGTATCTCTGAGCAACCTGATCTTGTGTGAGGTGTCCGCCCATGGCAGGGGTGGCAGAATGAGATGATCCTTAAGATCCCTTCCAGCCCTAACAATTCTCTGTGGTCAGATGGACCTGATATAGTTGAGCTGAGAGGAAGGTAATTTATTATTGAATAGATTTGACTGCATGAGAACTGAGCATGTCCCTGAAGGACAGAACTGCTAGATGAGCCTGTGCTGTTGAGGTTTGTTTGAGCCATGCCTTGGTGATAGCTCCATCCTTACTGCTGTGCCATTCCTCTTCTCTCTCACTTGTGTCAGACCTCAAGTTCTCCTCTCAATTATTAGCCTGCTAAATAAAATAAATGGTGCTTATATATTGGAGCTAAATTTGTGCAATGGGATAAAGATCTCCTGAATACCTTTGTTTTACTTTGTAGTTTCACTAAGTGAGCATCAACTCTGCTTCTGGAAAGCAAGAGCTGACTAATACCTTAGTTGTGGAAATTGTTGGAGTTGCTTTTCATGGGAATACACTTTAAGTACATTGTGGAATAATTACAGCTGTGACTACATCTGCCTAAGCCATACTTATGTATGATTTGTTAGTCTCTGCCTTTGAAGCTCTGTTAAATGCCTGCAAAAGGAGAAAACAATCTTGTGTGTTAACACCCAAAAGTGTCCACTGTTCTTCCAGAAAAATGACATCTTTGCCAAGCTGAAGAAGTCTATTTTGAGAGGAATTTTGAAGGATAGAAAAAAGATCTTTAGAGTAGCTAACACCTCTACTCCTTTTTCTTTTTTGCATGTGAATCTTAAATTACTAACAAGTGAGTTTGAACTTGTAAGTTATCAGCTGCTGCTCCTGAGATTGCTGGTGTCTGGGACCGTGCCTCTTGCTTCTGTGGTAGAACAACCCCATGGATCAGTATAGACTGAGGACTGACCTGCTGGAGAGCAGTGAAGGGGAGAGGGAGCTGGGGCTCTGGTGGATGGGAGGTTGACCATGGGCCAGCAATGTGTTTTGGTGCCCAAGAAGGCCAATGCCATTCTGGAGTGGATTAGAAGGGCTGTGGGTAGTAGGTCAAGAGAAGTTCTCCTGCCTCTCTATTCAGCCCTGGTGAGGCTGCATCTGGAGTACTGTGTGCAGTTCTGCCCCCCCCCCAGTTGAAGAAGAACTTCAGGGAACTGCTTGAGAGACTCCAGCACAGAGCCACAAGGATGGTTAAAGGAATGGAGCATCTGAGCATCTTCCTTATGAAGAAAGGCTGAGAGAACTGGGGCTGTGCAGCTTGGAGAGGAGCAGACTGAGAGGTGACCTCATTTATATTCATAAAGATGTGCAGGATGAGTGCCAAGAGACTGGAGCCAGGCTCTGTTGGGTGATGCCCAGTGACCAGACAAGAGGCATTTGGTAGAAGTTGAGGCATAGAAAGTTCCAGGGGAACATGAGGAGCAATTTTTTTTGCTGTGAGGGTAACAGAACCCTGGAACAGGCTGCCCAGGGGGGTTGTGGAGTCTCCCTCTCTGGAGATATTTGAGACCCACCTAGATGTGTTCCTGTGTGATCTGATCTAGGTGATGCTGCTTTGGTGGGGGGTTGGACTGGATGAGCTTTTGAGGTCCCTTCCAGCCCCTGACATTGTGTGATACTTGCTGTAATTGGGAAGTAGCTTAAACTGTCACTGGGGGACAATGTTACTGTGCAATGATGGAATGGAGTAACTCAGTGCTGTAGAGTATCTGAAGTGCTGCAGGCTCTTGCATCACTTACTCCAAAGTAGTCATCCACTGTTCCTCAGAAAAATCCTGAGGCTATTTGGGTTTTACCTTGGTTCATATTTCAAAGCATTTTGCGTTTCTCTGCAATCAAAGCATTTAATCTTAGGAACTCACACAGCTATTTGATTCTGCCATTAGTTATTTTCAAGACTGTTTTCAGGTTAATTAACCTCTTGGCATGTTGGTTACTTAGTCTGTAAACCACAGTATTAGTTTGTAAACACTGTGGAGGTGGTCAGATGATATCGTAGTGTCATTACCCCTATGGCATTTATCTGAGAGTTAATTTTCTTCTGCCTCACCCTGCTCTGGCTTTATAAATGTCACAGGTGGAGCTTCTGGGAGTAGGTAGGAGTCTGTGGAATATCTGTGTTGTAGAGTCTCATTAATTAAACTAATAATGGAGGAGTCAGCACCTTAATATTTAGAGGCCTTTTGTAAGATTCTAAAATGACAACAGAAGTATCTGTGCTGCAGTCCCTTCATGAGCCTGTTTGCCCTTCTCTGGATGTTATTCTTAAGGAATAATAGATCCTTGTAGTTTCCTTTGAGCAACAGAAAGCATGCCTTTGCTTAGACACATTGGTGTTGAACATAATACCTTTGTGCATGTGTTTACTGGCTGTAAATCAGGACTGATATGTTTGCATTGTAGCATCTGGTGTAAACAGTTGTAGAAACAAAGGTGATAAATATTCCACTTTCTGGAATAGAATAGAATAGAATCAATGAGGTTGGAAGAGACCTCCAAGATCATCCAGTCCAACCTGTCACCCAGCCCTATCCAGTCAACTAGACCATGGCACTAAGTGCCTCATCCAGGCTTTTCCTGAACACCCCCAGGGACGGTGACCCCACCATCTCCGTGGGCAGCCCATTCCAATGGCAAATCACTCTCTCTGTGAAGAACTTCCTTCTAACATCCAGCCTATACTTCCTTCAGCACAACTTGAGGCTGTGTGGAGCTATCAATCCAGTGATATTTCCACTGAAGTGGGCTGCCCAGGAGGGTGGTGAAGTCACCATCCCTGGAGGTGTTCAGAAAAAGACTGGATGAGGCACTTAGTGCCATGTTCTAGTTGATTGGATAAAGCTGAGTGCTAGGCTGGACTGGATGATCTTGGAGGTATCTTCCAACCTGGTTGATTCTATGATAATGCAGAAGATACTTCTGTGGGATTGATCTCCAGGGGACTTCTTCTGCTGACTTTACTCAAAATTCTTTTCTTATGGTGAGTGATGTGGTTAATAATCCCCAGGAACAAGTGGCTGCTGGTTTTACTTACTGCATTACATAAAGTAGCTTCTGGAACATTTTTTTAATTGTTTTTGCTTGTTATAGCTTGGGTTCTTCTGGATAACACAGTTCTCAGTTCATCAGGAACACCTGAGGGGTGGTTGTAGCCAGGAGGAGGTTGCTTTCTTCTCTCAAGCAGCCAGCACCAGAAGAAGAGGACAAAGCCTCAAGCTGTGCCAGGGGAAATGTAGGCTTGAGGTGAGGAGAAAGTTCTTCACTGAGAGAGTCATTGGCTACTGGAATGGGCTGCCCAGGGAGGTGGTGGAGTCGCCATCCCTGGAGCTGTTCAAGGCAGGATTGGACGTGGCACTTGGTGCCATGGTCTAGCCTTGAGCTCTGTGGTCTAACAGGTTGGACTTGATGATCTGTGAGGTCTCTTCCAACCTTGGTGATACTGTGAGACTGTGAGGAAGCTTTGATAATAAAAGAGGCATCCTTAACATCCATTAAAATGTCCAGGTATTTTTTTGGCTCTGGGCTTTGTGGTCTTTAAGGCAGTATTATTTTTTAGTCTTCTTTTAGTTTAAATAATTTGTTACATGTAGCTTTGGTGTCTACATATGATGAACAAATTTACCTTTCCCTGAACACCACAAATCTCTTGGTGAAGCTTCAGGCTGGAGTAGCTGCAATCTAATTCACACAGAGACTGGATTGTGCTTTATTGTCTGCATATCTTCCTTATAAAGCATTATGCCCTTTTTACCTTTTGCAGCTTTCCTGGCTGCTAAGAGGCTATTGGAGAAACCTGTTAGCAGAGATGATGTAAATATGTCATTACAAAACAAATCACAGGCTCTCACCCATTCAGGGCTTCAGCTGAAAGGAGCAAGGACTTTGAAGATTTCTTTATTATTATTGTAAAATAAATTAATCTCTGAGAGATGGGTTGGTGCAATGCCAAGCACAGCTCCAGGCTGGGTGGCAAATGGCTGGAAAACAGCCCTGAGGAAAAGGACCTGGGGGTCTGGGGTGATGAAAAGCTCAACATGAAGCAGCAGTGTGAGTGCAGCCCAGACAGCAACCCTGTGCTGGTCTGCAGCAAGAGCAGCGTGGCCAGCAGGGCAAAGGACTCTTCAGACCTCACCTGGAGTATTGTGTGCAGTTCTGGAGCCCCCAAGACAAGAAGGATGTGGAACTGTTTGAGCCAGTCCAGAAGAGGCCACCAAGATGCTCCGAGGACTGCAGCAGCTCTGCTGTTAGGACAGGCTAAGAGAGTTTGGGCTCTGCAGCCTGGAGGAGAGAAGGCTTTGAGGAGACCTTGGAGTGGCCTTGCAGTATCTGAAGGGTGCTCCAGGAGGGCTGGGGAGGGACTATTGACAAGGTCTTGTAATGACAGAACGAGGAGTAATGGGTTTAAAGTGGCATCCTAACTGGATGTTAGGAAGAAGTTCTTTATAGTGAGGGTGATGAGGCACTGGCACAGGTTGCCCAGGGAGAGTGATCACATTCTGTGATCTCTGATCCACAACCTCCTTGGGGGTGATCAAGGCCAGGTTGGATGAGGCCTTGAGTGACCTGTTCTAGTGGGAGGTGTCCCTGCCTATGGCAGGGGCTGTAACTGGATGATCTTTGAGGTCCCTTCCAACCTAAGCTGTTCTGTGATTCTATTCTGTGATCCTAAATACAACCATTTTGATTATCGTTTGGTTAGGAAAAATACTTCCCTCTTTAATCTCCCTATCACAGGAGCCCCTTAATCAGTTCCACAAAGAGAAGAACATGCTACTGAAGCTGTTTTCCTTTTATGATCAGTACTAAAGTGGCAGATGCTGAAGGCAAAACTGCAAAAGCATGAAAGTCTAGAAAGCAGAGCCACTAAAATGCAAGCACAAGAGATGCAATACGCCCTGGAGGCAGACTTTGTCTCCTCTACGTAGTTGGTATAGAAAGGGGGGTGTGTGTGTGTCCTTTGTAGCTGAAAAGCAGTAGTTGGTTGAAACCTTACTGTTATTTTCTGTTTGCTTGTTTCTGCTACTCAGGTGGATGTGCAAACCTCTACTAAGTACAAGGCAGGCTGAAGGCCTGGCTGGTGTAATATGAGCAGCAAATCTGCTATTGCCAGGGTTTTCCACAAGAGGAAGATGCAGTCATTGCAATGTTTAGTATGGGAGAAACCAAAAATGAAATAGAGACATTCACTTGTGTTTAAAACAATAAACAACTTTTACTTGAAGCTTATTTTTTTTCCCCACTACTTAATCCTGTAGGCTTCAGATGTGACCTTAGTGTTATGGGCAGCATGCTGCATACTGTGGGAGCTGGTGGAGCTAATGGAGCAGGTCCATAGGAGGGACACAGAAATGATCAGGGGATTGGAGCACCTCTCCTACAAATACAGCTGAGGGAGCTGGGGTTATTCAGCCTGGAAAAGAGGCTCCAAGGAGACCTAATAGCAACCTTCCAGTACCTTAAAGGAGACCTACAAGAAGGCTGGTGATAGACTGTTTACACAGGCCTGCAGTGGTAGGACAGGGGCAATGGAATCAAACTAGAGTAGAGCAGAGTTGGATTGGATATTTGGAACAGGTTCTTTACCATGAGGGCAGTGGAACACTGGAACAGGTTGCCCAGGGAGGTGCTTGGGGCCCCATCCCCAGAGGTATTCCAGGTGAAGCTTTGAGGTGTGCTTTGGGCATCCTGATCTAGTTGAGGATGTCCCTGCTGACTGCAGGGGGGGGGTGGACTGGATGACCTTTGGAGGTCCCTTCCAACCCAGGCCATTCTATGGTTCTGTTTCCAGATGTTGTGCATGCACAGTATGAGAGTGGTTCCAAAAATTAGTTGTTTACTTCAGTTCTGCATCTGAATGTGTAGAGCCACTGCTAGCTTGATTGTTCTTAGAGCTCCTGCTGCCTGTCTGAAAATGGATGAAAAGCAGGTTAATTCATCTTTTCATTAGTCATCATTTGAACAGAATTCTTCTATTTAAAGGTGATATTTTATTCCTCTTGTGAATGAAGTTGCAATCACAGAAACATGCAGGTTGGCAAAGCCCCTCAGCATCACCAAGTCCAGCCTATAACCCTACTCTACAAGATTCACCTTAAACCATAGCCCTAAGCACCACATACAAATGATCCTTAAACACATCCAGGCTGGGTGACTCCACCACCTCCCTGGGCAGCTCATTCCAGTTCCTGACCAGTCTTCATCAAAAACTTTTCCCTAATGTCCAATCTGAACCTCCCCAATCTCAGCCTGAGGCCATTCCCTCTCTATCAGATAGCTGGCTCTTCCCTTTATGAGGACCTTTCCTTTATGGGGACCTTCCCACACTCTACAACTACCTGAAGGGGAGGTGTAGTCAGGTAGGGGTCAGGCTCTTCTCCCAGGCAGCTTGCGACAGGACAAGAAGGCATGGCCTGAAGCTGTGC
This sequence comes from Tricholaema leucomelas, assembly GCA_013400475.1. Classification (NCBI taxonomy): domain Eukaryota; kingdom Metazoa; phylum Chordata; class Aves; order Piciformes; family Lybiidae; genus Tricholaema lacrymosa; species Tricholaema leucomelas. The sequence goes on from WAAF01019538.1 coordinate 66,445, forward strand.
TAGGAGAGGTTTAGGTTGGATGTTAGGAAGCACTTCCTGATGGAAACGGGAATTAGACACTGGGATGGACTCCCCAGAGAGTTGGTGGAGTTGCTATCCCTGGAGGTGTTTAAGGAAAGCTTGGATGTGGCACATGCTGGCATGGTCTGGTCACTGTGGTGGTGTTAGTTCATAGGCTGGACTTGATCTCAGAGGTCTGTTCCACCCTCAATAATTCTGTGACTCTGTGACTTCAGATTACAACAACAAAAGCACAACTACAGTGTTTCCTTGATGTATGAGAGCCTGTATTCCTTCATTAGAGAAATGGCTAATGCTCTGCATTTTGTTTCAGCTTTACTTTTGGAAGCTCAGTCGACGCCGTTTCAAATAACTCCTTCAACCATGGCAAACATTGTGAAAGGCCTCTATACACTACGACCAGGTAACACAGAAAAAGGTTTCTACCACTCTCTCGTGCTGTGGTTGTGATAAATTAGCCTAAATGCTCATGCACTTGCTGTCTGTCTAATGCACATTTGACAAACAAATCATAATGCCTAGTTCTGATAGGCAAAATCTCTCGTTCTGGACGGAGACTGTTTACAAGGCCTGCAGTGACAGGATGAAGGACAATGGTTTCAAACTTGAACAGACTTAAACTGGATGTTAGGAACAGATTCCACACTACAAAGTCTAGTAATGTCAGGACGAGGGGGAATGGGTTTAAGCTGGAGGAGGGGAGATGTAGACTGGGTGTTAGGAGGAAGTTCTTTACAGTGAGGGTGGTAAGACACTGGAACAGGTTGCCCAGGGGGTTAGGCCTCATCCCTGGAGGTGTTCAAGTGGAGGCTTGACAGGGACATCTAATGGAGGATGTCCCTGCTGAATGCAGAGAGGGTTGGACTAGATGAACTTTAGAGGTCCCTTCCAACCTAAACCATTCTATGATTCTATGATACAAGGGTGGTGGAACTTTGCAACAGGTTGCCCAGGTGGTTAGGCCTCATCCCTGGAGGTGTTCAAGTTGAGGCTTGACAGGGACATCTAATGGAGGATGTCCCTGCTGAATGCAGAGAGGGTTGGACTAGATGAACTTTAGAGGTCCCTTCCAACCTAGACCATTCTGTGATTCTCTGGAGACTTTCAAGGCCTGTCTGGATGAGCTCCTTTGTGACCTGAGCTGGATTGCATGGTTCTGCTCTGGCAGGGGTATTGGACTCAGTGATCTCTTTGGGTCCCTTCCAACCCCTAACATCCTGTGATTTCTCTGTCCTGCACAAGGTATCATGTGAATGCCAAATTCATTTAAAACCAAACAAAACCCTGTAACCAATCAAACAAAGAACCCTCAAACCTCTTAAAAAACCCTCCACCCAACCAGCCAAACAAAAAGCCCTCAACACTCCCCTGGAAAAAACCTCCAAACCAACCAATCAAAAAAAAACCCAAACCCCCAAAACTAAGCAAACAAACAGGAAGAAAACCAACCAGAAATAAAAACTAAAAACCAACCTGACCCTGTCCTCTACTTTGGAGACAGAGGGAAAAGCTTGGCTAAATTATTCCTTCTGAAAGGAGGCTGTGGGAAGGTGTCAGTCTCTTCTCCCAAGTAAAATGTAGTAGGGCAAGAGGATGTGGCCTCAAACCATACCAGAAGTGGACAGTAGGAAAACATTCACAGTATCACAGTCTCACAGTATCACCAAGGTTGGAAGAGACCTCACAGATCATCAAGTCCAACCTGTTACCACAGAGCTCAAGGCTAGACCATGGCACCAAGTGCCACGTCCAATCCTGCCTTGAACAGCTCCAGGGACGGCGACTCCACCACCTCCCTGGGCAGCCCATTCCAGTGTCCAATGACTCTCTCAGTGAAGAACTTTCTCCTCACCTCGAGCCTAAACTTCCCCTGGCGCAGCCTGAGGCTGTGTCCTCTTGTTCTGGTGCTGGCCACCTGAGAGAAGAGAGCAACCTCCCCCTGGCCACAACCACCCCTCAGGTAGTTGTAGACAGCAATAAGGTCACCCTTGAGCCTCCTCCAGGCTAAACAATCCCAGCTCCCTCAGCCTCTCCTCGTAGGGCTGTGCTGGAGGCCTCTCACCAGCCTCGTCGCCCTTCTCTGGACACGCTCAAGCATCTCAATGTCCCTTCTAAACTGGGAGGCCCAGAACTGGACACAGTACTCAAGGTGTGGTCTAACCAGTGCAGAGTACAGGGGCAGAATGACCTCCCTGCTCCTGCTGACCACACCATTCCTGATGCAGGCCAGGATGCCACTGGCTCTCTTGGCCACCTGGGCACACTGCTGGCTCATGTTCAGGCAGGTATCAATCAGCACCCCCAGATCCCTCTCTGTCTGGCTGCTCTCCAGCCACTCTGACCCTAGCCTGTATCTCTGCTTGAACTGAACAGGCTGCCCAAGGAGGTGATGGAGTCACCATCTAAGGAGTTATTTAAAAGACATGTAGAGGTGAACTTGATTTAGTGGTGAACTGAGCAGCGTTAGGTTGATGGTTAGATTTGATCTTAAAGGTCCTTTTCCAATGGTTCTTGACTGTGACAAGGGAGGTTAGTGCACTGTTTTTTGTTTAAACTACCTCCCCACTAGTTATGATTATTCAGTGGGTTTGCTGATTAGGAGACTGCCAAAGCTTAGCATGGACCAAGGAACCACATGTCTGAACTGAGCAAAAACTCAGGATGTGCCTTACTGAATATATTTAAACTACAGATGCAGTGTAGGTAGCTGCTGCAATCTGTGGAAAGCCTGGCTTCAGGAATGCTTGAGAAGTAGTTCTTTTTCTCAGAACTTTTTACACAGCTGCTCTAAACCCTGTTTTCATCCTTTGCTCAATCTTCTGTTTCTCAGAATCAGCCTTGATGAAGCTCTAAGGTAAACTGTCTTGCGGTGTAAGGCAATGTTCTGGGTAATGAAATTAAATCACATTTCTTTCCTCGAGCTGAGCTAATACAGGTTTAAATGACATAATGAACATTAAAAGAGTCTTCATCAGAGCTTCAGAAGGTCAAAGAGAGAATGGGACCAGTTCATTTGAAAATAGAGGTTGCGGAACAGGGCTGTGTGGTCAGGCTCTTGGGCTTTCTAGAAGGAAGAGTAGTGTAGGTTTTGTGAATGTGCCTCCTGAAGTATAGTGTCACAAATGATCTGATTATCAAGGTGAATTTACTGCTTATCAGTGCCTGCCCTTGAGAGTGTCCAGAAACTCAGCAGGCCCCTGTGAGGTGCAGCCAGAACTGGATTTCAATTCAATAATGAAGTTGATGACCAAAACCTAAAAATTAATTCCATTATCAACGTGCAAAGATCTGATTTGAACAGTTTGGTTATTTGTCCTCCTCGGTTTCTGTGGGTTTTGGGGGAGTTGTTTTGTGGGGAGTGTTTTAGCTGATTATTAAAAACCAAAATCCATTTAAAAGAGAGAAAAGTTACATTTGTCTAGGAGGAAAATTTTCACAGAACATCTCTTCCATGTGCTTTATTATTGATTTCCCTCTTCCTACAGAATGGGTACAGATGGCACCAGCTTTATTTTCTAAATTCATCCCAAATATTCTACCCCCTGCTGTGGAATCTGAACTTCAGGAATATGCTGCTCAAGACCAGAAGCTGCAAAGAGAGCTTATGCAGAATGGATTTACTAGGTAATAATTATTACTCTTCAGCTGTAATTGTGGTGGATAGTGCTGAGATGATAAAAATGGCTATACCTGAAAATATTGGAGAAATAATTTTATGTAAGAGTTAATAAAGCACTTTCACAACTCAGTATCTTGAAATATGGCCTTATTTTCTCCACATTTTGCACATCACCAGCCCTGCAGGTGGTGTCAAGAAGTTCAGTGATCAGAATCTTGGAATATTTTAATGAAGACAGTTGCTTACAGCACATGCCTCTCTCTGTTCTGGTAGGACTTCAAGGGCAGGCTCATGCTTTTATTTAGCCTTTAGTTTGACCTTTTATTTTCTACAAGCTGACCCTTTTTCATCATGCTTTTGAAGATACCAGTTGATAACTTCTCCTTGTTCTATTTTCAGATACAGATGAGATGTTTATTTTAAATAGGCATTTTGAGTAGGGCAGGGGGAACAAGGAGCAAACATTGGAAAATAGTTATAATCTGTATTGTTCAATCTGGGCTGTGCCTGTTCTGTGCCCTTCTAACTGCCTAGACAAAAGCATACTTCTTTTGCAGTAGTCTAACAAACCAAGGTCAGACTAGGGAAGCAATTGAGCTCTGACCTTGGGAGGTCAGTACATTAGGCCACACCTTGAGTGTTGTGTCCAGTTCTGGGTCCCTCAATTTAAGAAAGATGTTGAAGTATTTGAAGGTGTTCAGAGAGGGGCACCAAGACTGGTGAGGAGGCTGGAGCACAGCTCTGTGAGGAGAGGCTGAGGGAGCTGGAAGTGTTCAGCCTGGAGGAGGATCAAGGCAGACCTCATTGCTGTCTACAGCTACCTGAAAGGAAGTTGTAGCCAGGTGGGGTTGGTCTCTTCTGCCAGGCATCCAGGGACAGAACAAGAGGACACAGCGTCAAGCTCTGCCAGAGCAGGTTCAGGCTGGATGTTAGGAAGAAGTTCTTCCCAGCAAGAGTGATTGGCATTGGAATGGGCTGCCTGTGGAGGTGGTGGAGTCCCCATCCCTGGAGATGTTTAAGAGGAGGGTGGATGAGGCACTCAGTGCCATGGTTTAGTTAGAAGGGTTAGGTTATAGAATAGAATAGAATAAAATCAACCAGGTTGGAAGAGACCTCCAAGATCATCCAGTCCAACTCAATGATCTTAGAGGTCTTTTCCAATCTGCTTAATTCTGTGATTCTGTGTGAGTCATCTTCTTGTTACCTCTGCAACAGCGAGAGTATCTGGTCCTGTAGTTTGAACACGCACTAGACATGGGTATGTTTAGAATAGAATAGAATCAACCAGGTTGGAAGAGACCTCCAAGATCATCCAGTCCAACCTAGCACCCAGCCCTAGCCAGTCAACCAGACCATGGCACTAAGTGCCTTATCCAGTCTTTTCCTGAACACCCCCAGGGACGGTGACTCCACCACCTCCCTGGGCAGCCCATTCCAATGCCAATCACTCTCTCTGTGAAGAACTTCCTCCTAACATCCAGCCTATACTTCCCCTGGCACAACTTGAGACTGTGTCTCCTTGTCCTGATGCTGGTTGTCTGGGAGAAGAGACCAACCCCCACCTGGCTACAACCACCCCTCAGGGAGTTTAGTGTTAGATGTGTTCCTGGATTTCATACTCAAGTAGTTTTCCTTAAAGGTACCTTCAAAGCCTGGTAAGCTGGCAAGCTTTGAAACTGCCACTGACCCAAATGCAAATGGTGTTATAGGCTTGCTCCTTGTAAGGATTTCTCTTGAGGAAGTTTGCATGAGTTTGAGGACACTAAAGAAACAAGGCCATCATAGATTTTATATTTGTTTTTAGTTCACTTTCAAACTGAGTAGGTGTATGATGCTGTCAGGTGCACAGAAAAAAATAACAAGGAAAAAGGGACATTTTAATTTTGCTTAACCTCCAAGGTTATTATAAAGTGGCTTATCATAGTTCTGATTGCAACTGCATTTCATTGCTTTTACACTTCATAGATGATTAAAAACAAAGCTTTACATAGTAACAGACCATATCCACAAACACAATTGGCTTTAAAAATCATTTTCCCTCGAGTACCTGAAAATCAGACAGGCTTTGGCTGGTAGCGTGAGAAGGAAACTGTCTAAGAGGCAAGGACGTGTGATAGGAAGCGTATGGACTAATGCAAGGGCTAGATGCTTCTGTGCTGCTCTCTTGTTAGAGACTTGGTGGGATGCTCAATATAGAGACTCTTGTTTTAACCAGAGAAAGTAATTCTCTAGCACTGGAAAAACACACAGCAAATTGTTTCTGTTCTGCGTGAAGGCAAAGAAAGGATTTAGAACTTGAGAGTAGATTGTGTGGTCCTGCTCTGGCAGTGGAGTTGGACTTGATGATCTCCTTGGGTCCCTTCCAACCCCTAACAGCCTGTGATCCTGTGTTCAGTCATACAGGGAAGAAGCAAGTAAAGGTTTCAGTGTCAAGTGCTGTTTGCAGAGCCTAATTTCTAATGGTTCCTTTTCCTTTTGGCTTTCTCTGGACATGTGAGGAGTTTTAGTATGCCTTGTAGGTTAAGCAAGTAGGTCTACCCTATTTTCTGCTGTTTCTGTTTAGCTGCTCTTTAATTCCTTATATAAAAATGCAGAGCAGAAGTCAGTGGAGCACCTGATTGTTGAGATTTAGTCTCTGATGAAGGTGTTTTACACAGTGTATTTTATATGGCTGTACTTTGAGGGGCTGAGTGGAGGCTGGTAAACATGGGGCTTATATAAAGTGTTAAGTCTGTCACCGTTTAAAAGGACACAGGTAAAAGAAAGCTGCAGTGCAGGTCATGTGTTTGCTACATGGCATTTTGCAGTGGATATTTGCAATGCATTGTGCCTTCAAACGTTTTTCAAGATCTAAAGTGCTTCTTCCTGTGCTAAGAACATAGCTTATATTTATTTATGACTTCTCAGGGTTGTTCTGAGGGTGTTTTCCTACCCCCAGATGTGTGTGTTTGTATGTACAAGAGAGTTGTTTTTCTCTTTTACCAAGTAGTGTGTCAAGTCTGTTCTCTTCTGGCTTAGTCTGAAATGTCTCTTCTCTAATTGTGCCAGCAAATGGTGATGGCTCAGCTGCTGCATTTCCTCCACCAGTAACCACGAGGAGCACGGCACAGTGAGGTGTCTTCAGCAGCGTTAATGACACATCAGCCTCTAGCTGGAAGAGTCAGCTTATCGCCGCTATTAAATACTGTTGTTGCAGACAGTGGGAGCACAGGCCAGTTGCCTGGCAGCATTTCTCTTGTGAAAGACCTTAATCAAAGCATACACAGCAGGTCCATCACCTGAAGAGTGGTTTCAGGGAGGAGCACTTCATAAGAATAGAAAAAAAAAAAAAAAACAACAACCCTTCAGTTTCTACCAACTTGCAGCAGCTAAATGTGAAATTCTAAGCACTGTGGTGGCAACATACTGCAGTCTCTCTTCCTTATCTAGCAGCATGAATAGCATATTGTCAAGGGCTGGGGCTGGGCTGGCCACTAGGCGAAGGACAGATGCTCTCTATTAACCCTTCTCCCTAAACAAAGGGGAAGGGAAAGGGAGGAAGCAAGAAACTTGTGCTGGAAAAGAAAACCAGAACACTTGTAATGAGAAGAATGAAATTAAACATATGCAAACAGATACAAACCCAACCCCCAGCCCCACCTCCCTGATGGCAGTGATGTCCTTGTCACCACTGTGGACAGGCACTGGGGAAATCCCAGACTATTCTGAAGCAAATGGGAAGTGGATTCTGGAACTGGATTTCTCAGGAATGGATGGACTGAGATTGAAGGCACAATAGAGAGAGTACTCCTCAGACACTGGCCAATGAAGCACAGACTTGACCCTCACAATCTCTCAGCTTTATGCTGAATATAATGTCCTTTGATAGAATAGAATAGAATCAACCAGGTTGGAAGAGACCTCCAAGATCATCCAGTCCAACCTAGCACCCAGCCCTATCCAGTCAACCAGACCATGGCACTAAGTGCCTCATCCAGTCTTTTCTTGAACACCTCCAGGGACAGTGATTCCACCACCTCCCTGGGCAGCCCATTCCAATGGCAAATCATTCTCTCTCTGAAGAACAGAACCAATCTTTGTTGGTCAGTTTAAGGACACCTTTCCTGTCCCCTCTTCTCTGCAGGCATGGTCATTTATTTTCTGCACCCCAAAGATGACACAAGGTTTTACAGTTACCTTGGTCTCCATAGCAGCCAATACAAGTGAGAGCCTTTCTGCACCTCAGCCCCAGAAGATACTGAGCTGAAAACTCACTGAGCAGGATTAGTTCTCTTCTACCTCTAACCAGGACATATCTCTATCATCATGAGACACCTGGTGAAGCAGCCAGTTTCCAGACTTGAGAGTTTGTCTGCACAAAAAAAAAGGGGTGAAAAAAAGTATCCAAAGAGATGGGAAATTGATTTTGAGTTTTCAGGATCAGCAATGTCAAGTAGTGTTCATATAACTTCAGTTATTTAAATCTTGAGGGAGTACTGCCAGCTGAAGCTTGCTTGGGGCCTCTTTTCTCATTACATCTTACCTTTTTATGGAACTGGATCTATTGATCTGAAGTTTGGTTGAGCAGTTTGAAGTAAGGAAAGCAATTTTATGCGTGACTTGAGACCACACAGTGTATGAAGAGTTTTCCTCACCTTGATTTTGTTTAGAAAACCATCCTGTAAGGTTGAACTTGGTGTGTTTAACAAAAGGATGAGCTACTGAAATCTGTAAAGCATAGCTTACATCTTTGTTTCCTTAACTTAAGCACCCTGCAATTATGTGTCCTTGTTGGCAAGCTTGCAGTTTGTTTCTAAAGCCTCTGAAAGTTGATGCTTGTGCTGAGATATTTCACTCTTGTTTTTCATTGAAAAGAAAAAGAAATCATAGAATATTTTGGGTTGGAAGGGATGTTTAAAGGTCGTCTAGTCCAACCCTCCTGCAGTGAGCAGGAGCACCATAAATTAGTTCAGAGAATCAGGAAAATACCTTTCTTCCTCTTTTTTTTTTTCCCCCCAGAGGTGACCAGTCACGCAAGAGAGCTGGAGAAGAGTTGACATACAGTAAGTATGCATCTATCCCTGCCCTCCTCTCCTTGAAGGGGTCAGGGCAGGCTTCTGGCTTCTCTGAGGTGGCAAAGGCTGTATCTCCCCATGTAGCATATAGCTGACTGCCAGTGTAACCTTTACCATTGAGGGTAAAGCTCTGCAGAGGGACAGGAACGGGCTGGACAGATGGGCACAGTCCAGTACCATGAGTTTTAACAAGTCCAACTGCCAGGCTCTGCACTTTGGCCACAACAACCCCATACAGCATTACAGGCTGGGGACAGTGGCTGGAGAGCAGCCAGGCAGAGAGGGGCCTGGGGGTGCTGGTTGACAGCAGCTGAACATGAGCCAGCAGTGTGCCCAGGTGGCCAAGAGAGCCAAGGGCATCCTGGCCTGGATCAGGAACAGTGTGGTCAGGAGGACTAGGGAAGTCCTTCTGCCCCTGTGCTCAGCACTGGTTAGGCCACACCTTGAGTCCTGTGTCCAGTTCTGGGTTGCTCAATTTAAGAAAGATGTTGAGGTGCTTGAAGATGTTCAGAGAAGGACAGCAAGCTGGTGGGGAGGGGGCTGGAGCACAGCTCTGTGAGGAGAGGCTGAGAGAGCCTGGAGTGTGCAGCCTGGAGAAGAGGAAGCTCAGGGCAGACCTCATTGCTCTCTGCAACTACATGAAGGAAGATTATAACCAGGTGAGGTTGGTCTCTTTCTGGGGGGTGGGGGGCAGAGGTGGAAATTTAATATGAGGAATTTCATGACCTTTTGCTGTGATTTCAGATGGCTCTTCAGCTTGTGCAAGCTCCAGGGGCTACAGATAGTGAACATACTGGATCAGCTTCTATTTCTAGCCAGAACAGACACTGGAGGAGCGCGGGCAGTATCCGGAGCCTCCTTTGGCAACTGCTGATACTCAAAGCTTTGACACAAACTATCCCTCAAAGAAGAGTTTTGGACTTTCTTCTTTTCTATCATGTCAGTTGCTGCTACAGTTGGGATGACTTTGAAAAAGACTATTCCTTGGTCTAGCCTATCAAGTTAAATGTTCTGTGATTTATTATTTTTACTATTTTTTTTTTTTTCCTGTGAGGAATGCACCTTGAAAAAAACCAACAAACAAACAACAACACAAAACAACAACAAAAAATAAACCCCAATCCTTTCAAAGTGGGAATGGGCAGCCAAAAATCAGCAGCTTCCAAAAGCATTAGGATGGAAGAAATCTTTTTTGCACTCTTTTTTCTTAAGGACATTCTTAAAACTAGTTAACACGGTTGGTGTATTAGTTTTTAAAACTTCAAGGTATTTTCTGGAGCCTTTACTTTAAAAGAATAAGAATAAAGTTTCCTTATTTTGCAGTATTTTGTTTGTTAGTTTAAAAATGGTCACCTCTGAAGAGTTGGTCCCATGGAAATGTATCTTCTGTCAGGGAGTTTTGAATTCCAGAGTTTGCCTTTTTTTTTTTTTTTGTCTTCCCTTTTGTGTTTTCTGGGTTGGTTGTTTTGTTTTTTTTTAGTTACTTGGTATTTTGAAACGTTTTCTTACGTGGTTTGTACTCTTGTGCCTTCAGCTTGTGCACTTTGCAACTTTATAGACCGGATTTTGTTGCTGCAAAATGTGTTCTTGAGGAGAGACTTGAGGCGGACGGACGATGGACGTGCTGCAGAGCTGCACTTTTGCATCAATGGGAGGTGAATTTAAGGAGGAAGGAAGAAAAGTTCATAGTGACTTGGAAGTTCATCTCCTTTTCTTTTTCCTATGTATTAGTGTTTAATGCTGGGACCAACTCTTGTAGAACACCTCTCATTGACTTTTCATTGGCTTCCATAATTGCAGTAGATCAAGATGTGAATTCCAGACTGGTGGAACACCCACTGAGGTGGGTGTTATGCTGTGCTGCATAGAGACAGGGTGGGGGCAAGTTCTCCAGTCTGCTTGGTCTGCAAAGTGCATCTCTGTCAGTACAAACAAGATTTGCACCTGGGCTGTCGGGGAGCAGTGGTACTTGTCCAAGATCACTTTGTGGCTCCTGTGTCATTTCTCCTGTTCTGAGGATGTGGTGGGAGCATGGCAGTGGGATGCAGTCAGAATCAGGGAATTGAGGAGTGTAATGTACTTGTGTGTAGCTGTCAGCTTCCTGCTCCCAGCCTGCTGTCAGCTCAGCTCAAGATCCAGATGAGCCCAGTTCCAGGAGACCTGGACCTTTGGCCTGAATACTAATCATTGTGAGCTGGGCTTTAATCAGTGCTAAGGCTAATGCAGCTCTTTCTTGAGGGAAGAGACATACTTGAAAAAGCAGTTTAACTACAGGGTTGGGTTTGGTGTTTATTACTCTGAATTTATTTTTTATCACCTTCCAGTTATGAGTTGGCAACATAAAATCTTTCTGAAGTGAAACAAAGGTTTGTTCAGTTCTGTCTTACGCAGCTCTTATGGCTGTTTAAAAAGAAATACAGCAGAAGAAACCAATACAGCCCCCACCTTGATGCTTGTATGAGTTTATTACACAATGCAGGAGAAAAGTTATAAAGCAAAAAGAAAACAGAAATAAAAAGGATGCGGCAGGGACAAAGTTTCTCTTTTTTTGTTGTTGTTTTAGAGCCAGACTTCGTGTAAATGAATTTAATGTTAGCAGTTTCATGTCAGCCACTTCAAGGCTGTTAGCTTGGAGGATAGGAGGGAGTTAAAATGAGAAGGACGCTGCTGTGATTGATTGAAACAAACCTGATTTCCTGAGATACATTTCCTTGCCTATTTGCAAAGCCTCTTTAATTGTGAGGAAGTTGTTCTAACAAAGGTGAAGGCTTCGGTGTGGTGTTTTCTGTGTAGGACAATGCCAGCAGTCTGTCACATCCCCAGCAGTGGAAAATCAAACCACTTTCAGCAGGGACTTTTCCAGTGTTGAGGGCATTTGCTTCAACTTCACTACCAGCTGCTTAAGCTGCAGCAGAATTAGATAAAACCAGAGGCTGTAGAAGTTTTGCTGTAGCATGCAGTGGAGAAGCTTATGAAGGCTACTGAGGAACAAAACCGGTTTGCTGGCTTATCAATTCTGGCTTTAAACAAAAATACAACCTCGGGTAGTGCCCTTAGCTTTAAAAAAATCACTGTTTGCTGAAATATTCTTGAGTTAAGAATAGATGCATATAACTTCATTTGGTTGAAGGTTGTTTACAACTTCGTCGCCAGTACAGTAACCAAGCTGCGTCATCCTTGTCAGGTCACGATTTGTCAAGTCACAGTTTGCTCTCTGTTCTTAAAGTGGTTTTGCTGGTCCAAGTTTGTAAATAACAGGCAGTGCTTTTGCTTCACGTTGGAGGCCAAGGGTTCAGCATCCTTCTTATGCTGCACTGTATTTGGGACACAGACTTCTAGAACAGTAACTCCATGGAAAGGTAAAGCATTCCTGTTTGCCTGGTTCGCTTCGTATGCGCCGAGTAGTGCTCGGCTGCTTCTCAGCCCTGTGTAGCGTTTTCCCCCTGCCACCACAGAGGAATCTGTTTGTTAAGCACTGTGTTATGTTGTAAACCTGGCATTACAATTCCTGTTCTGTTTAGGCATTATGAACATGATGCCAAAATACTGTTTCTCTGTTAGCATTGTGAACCGAGCATGGAACAGAATACAGCATACTATGCGAAATGATTTGCTTCCTCTGTAAGCTTACGTTTTACTCACAGTAAAACTGACTCAGCCAACTTGAGCATTGGTAGTGTAAAGCCACAATTACCAACAGCATGATCCTACCTGCAGCATTCAGCTGAACCAAACGACTCGTGGTGAATCCGTTGCATCTGTAGCTTAACTCTGTTAAGATGAAGCAGTAAAATTGGTTATACACTGGGTGTCCTCTTTACCTTGCACTGATTCTGCAGCCAAACTTGCTACATTAAAATATTTTTAGATTCATTTCAGTTCTTGGTTTGGAAAGTTGGAATATTTAAATTCATCCTGTAATAGGAGGTAATGTGTGGTCAAGGTGGCCTGGTGCAGGTGATGAAGGAGGGAGTCCAATCAGGTAAGTACTCTTCTTCGTCATGCCTTCCTGAAGTTGTCCATGAAGTGTTTGGGGATGAATGCTTTGAAGCAAAAGCTTATGGCTCCTGTTGTTTGATAGAACTATGATCAGCCACATCCATCCCTTTTTAGTTTTTCATCAATAAGCCCTATGAGGAGAGGCTGAGGGAGCTGGGGGTGTGCAGCCTGGAGAAGAGGAGGCTCGGGGGGACCTCATTGCTGTCTACAGCTACTTGAAGGGAGGCTGTAGCCAGCTGGGGTTGGTCTCTTCTCCCAGGCAACCAGCAAGAGCATGAGGGGACAGGGTCATGTTGTGCCAGGACAGGTCAAGGCTGGATGTTAGGAGGAAGTTGTTGGCAGAGAGAGTGATTGGCATTGGAATGGGCTGCCCAGGGAGATGGTGGACTTGTCCTTCCAGGAGGTGTTCAAGGAAAGACTGGATGAGGCACTTAGTGTCATGTTTTGGTTGATTGGATAGGGCTGGTTGATAAGTTGGACTGGATGATCTTAGAGGTCTCTTCCAACCTGGTTGGTTCTATGATTCTACTCTCTGTGGGTTTAAAAGAAAAAAAAAACCAAAACCAAAACACAACACTGAACCCAGCCACAAAGGCTGTGTCCTGAGTGACATATTTTGAGGAAGAGGCGGCTGAGGGGGACCTCATTGCTCACCTCTCAAACCTGGGAGCAGCTGCTGCTGGCAGAAGGAACCAAAAGTTAGACACATTTGCCATTGTCTTGGTCTGGGCTGAGACAGAGTTAATTTTCTTCCTGGTAGCTCTTATAGCAGACCTCCATAGACTAGAAAAGGTGAACCAAAAACTTCTTCTTGAAGTCTGAAAAAGAGGAGGCTGAGGGGAGACCTCATTGCTGTCTACAGCTACCTGAAGGGACATTGTGGAGAGGCTGCTGCTGGGCTCTTCTCACAGGTGACTGGAGACAGAACAAGGGGGAATGGCCTCAAGCTGAGGCTGGGGAAGTTTAGACTGGAGATTAGGAAAACGTTTTTTTGTGGAGAGAGTGTTCAGGGACTGGGATGAGCTGCCCAGGGAGGTGAGGGATTCACCCAGCCTGGATGTGTTTAAGGGTCATTTGGATGTGATGCTTAGGGCTATGGTTTAAGGTAAATCTTGTAGAGTAGGGTTCTAGGTTGGACTTGGTGATCCTGGGGAGCTTTGCCAACCTGCATATTTCTGTGATTCTGTGGCTGATTTTTCTTCCCATGTATATTTTGACAACCCTATGAGAATTATGGGATTAAAACCTTCCAGAGCACCTCCACTAGAAGACTTTCAATGCATGTTCAAGGTTGCTGCATCTCTGTTTAGGTGTTCATGGTGTAAGACTGAGGTGCAGGCTGTGCTCCCAGTGTTGTTGCTTGGCAAGAATAATAGGCCACAAAGCCTGACCATCTCTTTCTCTGACCTGGACATCTGTGGTCACACACACACCTTGCTAGTACAAGGTGTAGCCTTCTCTGTGCCTTTGGCTGGGTGGGAGCAGGGGAGAGTAGAGCCCTGCAGTGTGGTTGGTTTGCTGGGCTGATGGATGCATGTCAGCACTGCAGGACATAATCTTGTCTCATCATGCATGTTCTGGATGCAGTCTGATCTCAGTCTGTAGCTATTGTGAGTGTTGTGAAAGCAAATGGAGGTCTCAGTCATATCAATCATTTATTTCTAAGTAAGATAGAAGAGAGTTTGCAGTCCTGTCTGTCCTTCTGGAGCTTTCTTGGGCGATATTCTGGCTGGTAGAGGAGAGGGATCTCTCCTCCAAGGAGAAAGACCGTGGGTCATTTGTCTTTCATTTCTGTCTGCTGGTCTCCAAGGCAACGTGGTGCAAGGCAGTCAGTCATATTGAGTGCACTGTGCTTACAGCTCTGCAAGCCTGGAATTCTGGATTTAATCTAGCATAAACAAGGATCTTTTTGATAGGGTCACAAATATGTGGTGTTGCTAATGGAAGGCATCAACCAGGGGTGGACTTACGCTGGTAGGTGTCATTCTAGTAATTAGAGGTCAGAGGAAGTTATTTTGTCCCAGAGGACATCACTTATTTTAGCATAAATTGGTGTGATGCTGGCTTAACAACTGCTTGAGAGAGTCCAGCACAGAGCCACAGAGATGAAAGGAATGAGCTCTCTTATGAGGAGAGCCTGAGGGAGCTGGGGCTGTGCTGCTTGGAGAGGAGGAACCTGAGGGGAGACCTTATTCATGTTTATAAATGCGTACAGAGTGAGTGCCAAGAGACTGGAGCCAGGCTCTGCTGGGTGATGCCCAGTGCCAGGACAAGGGGCACTGTGTGGAAGCTGAGGCATAGGAAGTTTCATTTAAACATGAGGATTTTTTTCCCTGTGAGGGTGACAGAACCCTGGAACAGGTTGCTCAGGGGGGTTGTGGAGTCTCCCTCTCTGGAGATATTCAAAACCCACCTGGATGTGTTCCCTTGTGATGTGGTCTAGGTGATCCTGCTCTGGTTGGGGGTTGGACTGGATGAGCTTTGAAGGTCCCTTCCAGCCCCTGACATTCTCTGATTCTGTTAACAAGGTATTTTTATACCCATAGCACCTGTTAACAGGAAAAGGTCAGGGAATCTACATTTCATCTTGATCAGCACTGCCTATCCTGGCTTTGAACAGGGAGCAGAATGGTGTGAGAGGGAGCTTTGCTGCAGATCAGCTGTGCTGCATTAGCAGAACAAGACAAACTTGCTGATTGGGCCTCGGTGGAGAGAGCTCCTTGACAAAGTGCTTCGTACCTTGCTAGAGGGAGCCAGAGGCTTAAACCCGCATGTCTTGACCTAATTGAATGACTGGTTTAAGGGGATGCCAAAACTCCACAGGCAGTGAATACTCAGAAATCTCTTCTGACTGTCTCCATCTGTCCCTTGGATGCTCCAGGTACACTCTGGTTAATGTTCCCCTTTCTGAGCTTCAGGACAGACCTTATTGCTCACTTCAACTACCCGAAAGGAAGTTGTAGCCAGGTGTGGTTGATCTCTTCTGCCAGGCACCCAGAGACAGAACAAAAGGACACAGTCTCAAGTTGTGCCAGGGCAGATTCAGTTCTTCCCAGCAAGAGTGATTGGCATTAAAATGGGCTGCCCAGGGAGATGGTGGAGTCCCCATCCCTGGAGGTGTTTAAGAGGAGGCTGGATGAGGCACTTAGAGCCGTGGTTTAGTTAATTAGAAGGTGTTAGGTGATATGTTGGACTTGATGATCTTGAAAGTCTTTTCCAAGCCGATTAATTCTGTGTTTCGGTGGTTGGTACCATGGAACAGTGCTTGTCTTCCCATTTAGCAATTCCCAGGGCAGAGCAAACCTGCCTTCTTAAATTGATTTAGCTACATTGCAGCCATCCTGTGGTCGTATTTAAAGCATTCCAAGAGCTTTATTGGCTTTTAAAAGCATCCTGGAAAATAATGCATGCAAAGTTAGTTCTCACTGGAGCTTTCTTTTGGTCTGCATCCTTAGAGTGACTTAGTTTAGGCTTTATTCTGATGAATTCCTCTTGTGTTGAACGCAAACAAATGCTTCAGCCATGATTGAATTATTCTCTTTAATTCTTTCATGGGTTACATATGCACAGGAAAAAAAGAAGAACCACCTCAATATATCTGTCTGCTTTTAACTGAGCCATTGTGGCTTTGCTTTTATGTCACTCAAATTATGGCTAAGAAGCAGAGTTTAGAGGAAAAGAGTGAAATTTGTATTAAAGAAATCCCCCTTTTGGCTAGAGAAATTTCAGTAAACAACTGCCTCAGCCCTAGACAATAATCTCTGAGAATCTGAGAGTTTTTCAGAATCATGAAGAGCTAAATAAGAAAACTCCCAGGTGATGCTGAACAAAAGTGTTGCAGAGGGGAAATTAATTGATGGGAGATGATATTTCTTCCAAAGTTAATATTAATTTTGATACTCAGAGCTCTCACCACCCCAACCACTAACTTGAGTTATATTTCAGATCTTACACAGTCATGGAAACATTCTATGGATAATCTCTAGATCTGGTAATAACCAGCAAAATATCTAAACACCAATTGAACTGGAAGAGAAGGTTCCCACAGTCAAACACCGCTTGCGGTCAATATGCTGCTTGCCCATTAGCTGGGCCCAAGCTCTTTCTGCTCTATGGCAGAAGGCAATGGAGAATTACAAAGAGGCATTTAAACATTTACTCACAAATTATTATTACCCACTCACAGGGGTTAGCCACAGTCCAGACAGTGCCCAAATGCTTTCAGGGGACTATGTCTCGTCGGACATTGAGACTTAATTCTTCCCAGCTTCTGGGGGAAGGATGCAGACAATCTCTGCCCTTGTCTCCTGGCTTCTTCTGGATGATCTGTGTATATGTCCAGGACTTCTAAGCAGGACCTTCAGGTGCAGAGGCAGATGTTGTGCAGTCTCAGCACCATGTCACGCTGGCCACACAGGCCGATCGCCTGCAGGCATCCAGGGTCTGCTCCTGGTAACTGGCAGCAGTGGAGTTTAGCAGGCAAGCACTAAGGCAGTGTGCAATAGCAGCAGGGCTGGGCACAGCAGAGAGAGCAGGCAAAGGGCAGGGAAGCACAGCAGGTTGTTCACCTGTGTATCTCCTTTTGTCAATGTAGGCCAAGATGAATTGCCCTTTGGACACAGAGCAGCCAATCAGGATGGCAGTTAGCCAAACCTTACTGTATTAAGCTAAGCCATAGGCTCACTTTTACCCAAATTTGGGAAAAGCACAGGCCTTGCACTAGGCAGGCACAAGCTAAGTGTGTGTACCTGACACCACAGGACCCTGGGCAGGCCAGACTCAGTGGCTCCAGGTCCTTTTGTGTCCATTTCCCACACTTGCCTCTCTGGTGCAGCAGGAAAACATGCCTAGGCAAGGCAGGACATGTACAAGCCTATTTTGGGCCTGTCAGGCCTACCACAACAAGAAGTCATGAACAGAAGGAAGTGACCACTTCATTGCTTGGAAACATTTGTCTTTGATCACCTAGCAAAGTTGTGCAAAGCCTGGGTGTGCTTCCAATGCATTGCTTGAATTTTGCCTGAAACCTGGAGTTTTTCCATGTGATGGTCAAATATTGTCTCTATTTTAGCTCTCCAGTGTCTTCTGAGATGCTGAGCTTCTTCCCTGCTAGCCCTAGAGAATGGTTTTCAGGCTGCTCAGCACATCTCTCTAAGATGCTGTGAGGGGAAAGGGTCAGATGAGGAAGGGTGATGATGCAGGGAGGTGATCTTTGGCACTTTGTAAGGAGGAATTGTAGGACCTGAATTCCCCTGGGTTATAGAATGATGGAATGGTTTAGGTTGGAAGGGATCATCCAATTCCAACCTCCCACCATAAGTAGGGACACCACCCACTAGAACAGGCCACTCAGGGTCTCATCCAACCTAGCCTTGAACACCTCCCTGGGCAACCTGTGCCAGTGTCTCACCACCCTCACTGCAAAGAACTTCTTCCTAACATCCAGTTTCAGTCTCCCCTCTGCCAGTTTAAACCCATTCCTCCTTATCCTGTCATTACCAGGCCTTGTCAATAGTCAGTCTCCAGCCCTCCTCTAGCCCCCTTCAGGTACTGGAAGGCCACTCCAAGGTCTCCTTGAAGCTTTCTCTTCTCCAGGCTGCAGAGCTCAAACTCTCTCAGCCTGTCCTCATAGCAGAGCTTTTCCCTTGCATTGAGCATTTTTGTGGTCTCCTCTGGACTGGCCTAAACAGTTCCATGTCTTCCATGTGCTGGAGGCTTCAAAACTGCACACAGGACTCCAGGTGGGGTCTGAGGAGAGCAGAGTCATGGGGCAGACTCCTCCCCCCTTGCCCTGCTGGCCACACTGCTCTTGCTGCAGCCCAGCACAGGGTTGCTGTCTGGGCTGCATGTGCACACTGCAGGCTCATGTTGAGCTTTTCATCACCCCAGACCCCCAGGTCCTTTTCCTCAAGGCTGCTCTCAGCCATTCACCACCCAGCCTGGGGTGCAGGACCAACACAGGTGCAGGACCTTACACTTGGCCTTGTTGAATATCATGGGGTTCCCCTAGGTTTAAGTAATCTTGTTTTAACCACTCATCAATCCATGTTCCTGCCTGTCCAAATGCACTCTGAAGAGCCTTTAGACTGTGTTAAAGCATCCATAACCTTTCCCTTCTGAGCTGCTTTGCCTGAGTGCCGCTCAGGAGCTGGCCTTTTGTCACGAGCAGTGTTCTCCTGCCGCTGGGTGAGGCTGCTGTTGTCACAGCAGCTTTAATCTCTCTCTGGTGTGGGTGATGTACTGGCAGACATTTAGTGATGTTACAGTTTAATTCTCCTTAATGGTTCTGTTACAGAAAGGATGAAAACATTGGCAGCTTGATGCTTCAAAACAGATCTTGGGTACTCCCAGTGTCAACATAATTGCTTTCTTGGGAATGGGAGGAATTGATTTAAAGGTCTTTAAGTATGCTACCAGCAAGTGGAGTCTGTTATTCTCCAGGTGTTGCTGTGCTGTCACTCAGCTGCTCCTGGTGTGTGGGTTCCTACAGTCTGTGCTTATGGTTTTTTTTGTCTGCTGTCACTTTTTTCTGTGTGATTGACTCAGTATGTACGAAGCTGATGTCGTGTGCAGGTGTGATTGCTCTGGTTTGATTCTCCAGCTATCCAAACCTGTCACTGCTGCTGCCTTTCACTCTCAGTCAGAGCTGTCAGAAAGGTTTATGCCTACTTGGTGGAAAATTCCTGGAAGCTGAAGAGAGGAAAACCACTCAGTGTACAGTAGGCAGCCTGATTACTGAAGGATACTAAGAGATATTCCATGAGGACATCTGTATGCTCCAAGAAATGTTGGATGTGTCTGGCCATCAAGCAGTGCCAGAGGTTTGTTTCACCACAGAGTAACATTTTTCTTGTCTGTGTTTTAATAAGTACAAAACATTTTAAGTTTCTTTAAATCTCAGAGCTCCAAAAGAAAAAACAAACCCAACAAACACTCTGGACCACAAAATGAAGCAGTGGTAAGGAAAACTGAAACGAGCTGGAGGTGGTGTTAACAGATTGAAGGTCCTGCATTTGGGTCGAGGCAATCCCAAGCACCAGTGTAAGCTGGGCAGTGCCTGGCTTCAGAGCAGTCCTGAGGAGAGGGATTGGGGATGCTGATGGGTGAGAAGCTCAGTATGAGCCAGCAGTGTGCTCCTGCAGCCCAGAGAGCAACCAGAGCCTGGGCTGCAGCAAGAGAAGTGTGGGCAGCAGGGTGAGGGAAGTGATCCTGCCCCTCTGCTCTGCACTGGTGAGACCCCACCTGGAGTACTGCATCCAGATCTGGAGCCCCTGGGACAAGAGGGATATGGAGGTGCTGGAAGGTGTCCAGAGAAGGGCCACGAGGACGGTCTGAGGGCTGGAGCTGCTCTGCTGTGAGGAGAGGCTGAGGGAGTTGGGGCTGCACAGTATAGAGGAGAAGGCTCTCAGATGACCTTATTGTGGCCTTTCAGTATCGTAAGGGGGCTACAAGAAAGCTGGGGAGGGACTTTGTAGGCTGTCAGGTAGTGATAGGACTGGGGGGAATGGAACCAAGCTAGAAATGGGTAGATTCAGACTGGAGGTTAGGAAGAAGTTCTTCAGCATGAGGGTGGTGAGAGCCTGGAAGGGGTTGCTCAGGGAGATAGTGGAAGCCTCATCCCTGGAGGTGTTTAATGCCAGGCTGGATGAGGCTATAGACAGCCTGATGTAGTATGAGGTGTCCCTGTCTGTGGCAGAGGGGTTGGAACTAGATGATCTTTGTGGGCCCTTCCAGCCCTAACTGATTCTATGATTCTATGAAGAGCCTGCATTTGTAGTCTATGCAGCAGCATGGGGAAGCAGTGCTGGCAGGAAGGTGGACAGGCACTCTACTCCCTGAAAGAGCCAAAACTGAGATAAAAGCAATTCTGTTTTCCTCAGGGGTGAGGAGCAGAGGCTTAGCATGACTACAAGGCATCTTTTAGGAGGGCATCAAGGCTGGGGAGGGAGCTGGAACATAGGCCTATGAGGAGAGGCTGAGGGAGCTGGGGGTCTTCAGCCTGGAGTAATGGAGGCTCAGGGCAGACCTCATTGCTCTCTACAACTACCTGAAGGAAGGTTGTAGCTAGATGGGGTTGGTCTCTTCTGCCAGATACCCAGGGACAGAATAAGAGGACACAGCCTCAAGCTGTGCCAGAGCAGGTTCAGGCTGGATGTTAGGAAGTTCTTGCCAGCAAGAGTGATTGGCATTGGAATGGGCTGCCTGGGGTAGTGGTTGAGTCCCCATCCCTGGAGGTGTTTAAGTGGAGACTGGATGAGGCACTCAGTGCCATGGGCTAGTTAGTTGGAAGGGTTAGGTGATAGGTTGGACTGGATGATCCTAGAAGTCTTTTCTTGGAGGTTAATTCTGTGATTCTGTGATTTTTATCTGCATGTTGGCTTTTTTTGGCCTTCCTTGTTATCATGATGCTGGTTTATGCTTTGCAGTTTCTTGACTTCCTCTGCTGTACCTTCTCCATCTCTTTGGCCATTGGTTATGAGAGCTCCCTGGGTCCAGACTGTAGAGTCTGCACAGTCTATGAAGAGAAATCTCAGCATGGTAAGGGAGGGTGGTGGAGAAGATGACAGGAACTTTGAAACCCTGTACTTCACCTCTTCCTGCACATAGTCACTTCAGTATCCACTTCAGCTGCTAATAAAGAGCACCCAAGTATGGAAATGCTGCTGAAATCAGCAGAGCTCAATGTCAGATGCTTTTTAGCCCTCTTATGTCTTACACTCTATGTCTTATGCCTTATACTCCAGATGCTTTTCCATGTATTTAAGGGGTACTTAACTTCTGAAAGATGCCTTGTAGTCATGCTAAGCCTCTACTCCTCACCCCTGAGGAAAACAGAATTGCTTTTATCTCAGTTTTGGCTCTTTCAGGGAGTAGAGTGCCTGTCCATCTTCCTGCCAGCACTGCTTCCCCATGCTGCTGCATAGACTACAAATGCAGGCTCTTCATAGAATCAGTCAGGGCTGGAAGGGCCCACAAGGATCATCTAGTTCCAACCCCTCTGCCACAGACAGGGACACCTCATACTACATCAGGCTGTGCAGAGCCTCATCCAGCCTGGCCTTAAACACCTCCAGGGATGAGGCTTCCACTATCTCCCTGGGCAACCCCTTCCAGGCTCTCACCACCCTCATGCTGAAGAACTTAGAATAGGATCAACCAGGTTGGAAGAGACCTCCAAGATCATCCAGATCAGACTCTCTAGACCATTCTGTGATTCTATCAATGAGTAGCTGTGGTCAGGCTCAGATCAGAGTCTCTAGACCATTCTGTGATTCTATCAATGAGTAGCTGTGGTCAGGCTCAGATCAGAGTCTCTAGACCATTCTGTGATTCTATCAATGAGTAGCTGTGGTCAGGCTCAGATCAGACTCTCTAGACAAACATTGGGTTGACTGAAGGCCTGCTGAAGGCTGCAGTGAAAATGCAGCACGGTTTCACCTGCCCCTGAGCGGTGCCCAAGCCTACACCTGAAGCGACAGCTTAAGTAAACACTAATGGGCAGCCAAAGGTCGTTAAGTTCTTTGTGTTGGTCTGCTTTGGAGGTTTTGCAATGAGCAGTCATTAGAGATTTCCATGAACTGCCTTTGGGAGCAAACATTGCTCCAGTCCAGTGTCCCTGATTCTGTAGTGCTGACTACAAATTCTTCCTTTCTGTCTCTGGCGTTTATTTAGTGTTAACAAATTTCCTGGTCCCATGCCTCTTGCTAAAGGTGTTCTTAAACCAGAGTGACACAAATTGCTGTTGGTTTCCCATTGGCTGTGTATTCACTTTTCATTAGGAGCTGCCACAAAAGCAGTGCTTGCTTTAGTCAGCTCTAGCCTTATTGTTTGGAAAGGCTTGCAAGGTTGACTGGCTCTCTCAACTTGATCTGTGCTCACAGTAATGAGGCATCAGGCTAATGAGACCACTGCCATTACAATTAGCAGCTTATTAAATCCTAATTGGGGATCCAATTCTGCCGGGTGCTGGTTGCAAGTAGCTGAATATTTGCATGTGCCCATTTTTGATCTCCAGTGGAAAGTGGTGGGTGAAGAGCATTGAAGCTCCCTGCTCACGTATAAGGTCTGTTTCGGAGCTAATAGGGTAATTGACCCTAATGATGTTGGCTGGTGTGTAATGGCCAGAGCTGCCTTTCCTTTCTCTAAGGAGCCTGGCATCAATGTCAGTGTTAAATGGGCTGTGATTCACACAGCAGGAGGCTGCCTGGTGCTGAAGGACAATATTTCCCATATAATGTCCCGTGGCAGATTGGTTTTGGCACATTCAGGCACTGGTGAGAGGAGTTTGCAACTTTATTGTTCATCAGCTCCAATTAAACGCAAACTCAACGTCAGCCAGATCATGCTTCCTCCTGAATAAACAGCTCAATCCTTTCTTCCCCAGGCTGGACATTTTCACATGTGCAGTGTCTCTGTTAGAATTTAATTTCCAGATGACCTTCCCACTGCCTGCTCTCTGCTCCATGTGAGTTACTGAGCTGAGCAGGTGGTGTCGGTGCAGGGCCAAGGCACTTGCCAGAAGGGCAGCAAGGGAGCATCTCTTCTGTCTGCCATGGGATGTTGTTTTGCTGCTGCTCCTGTCAGGGGAAGCTTGTGTGAACTCCTCTTGGTTTTCATCTCGTGGAGATCACAGAATCACAGAAACATCCAGGTTGGAAAAGATCCTCAGGAGAAGGCTCCAAGGTGACCTTATTGTGGCTTTTCAGTATCTTAAGGGGCCAAAGAGAAAGCTGGGGAGGGACTTTTTAGGATGTCATGGAGTGATAGGACTGGGAGGAGTGGAACGAGGCTAGAAATGGGTAGATTCAGATTGGATGTTAAGAAGAACTTCTTCAGCATGAGGGTGGTGAGGCTCTGGAAGAGGTTTCCCAGGGAGGTGGTGGAAGCCTCATCTCTGAGGTGTTTAAGGGCCAGGCTGGATGAGGCTCTGGACAGCCTGATGTAGTGTGAGATGTCCCTGCCCATGGCAGGGAGGTTGGAACTAGATGATCCTTATGGTCCCTGCCCAGCCTGACTGATTCTATGATTCTATAGTTCTATGATTCTGTGATCACCAAGTCCAACCTAGAACCCTACTCTACAAGATTCACCTTAAACCATAGCCCTGAGCACCACATCCAAACCACCCTTAAACACATCCAGGGTAGGTGACTCCACCACCTCCCTGGGCAGCTCATTCCAATCCCTGAACACTCTCTCTGGGAAAAACATTTTCATAATGTCCAATCTAAACCATCCCAGCCTCAGCTTGAGGCCATTCCCCCTTGTTCTGTTTCCAATTACCTGTGAGAAGAGCCCAGCAGCAGCCTCTCCACAATGTCCCTCCATGTAGCTGTAGATAGCAATGAGGTCTCCCCTCAGCCTCCTCTTTTTCAGACATCAAGAAGTTTTTGGCTCACCTTTTCTAGTCTATGGAGGTCTGCTATAAGAGCTACCAGGAAGAAAATTAACTCTGTCTCAGCCCAGACCAAGACAATGGCAAATGTGTCTAACTTTTGGTTCCTTCTGCCAGCAGCAGCTGCTCCCAGGTTTGAGAGGTGATGCTACCTGGACTGTGCTCCCTTCTTACCAACAGCCAAAGCCTGAGCTTAGGGACGACCCTGTGGGGTAGTCAGGTGGTTTGAGACTAACTGGAGTATTCTAATGAGAAAAATTAGATCATTGCTTGTAAAATGAAAACAATGATAAAGTCTATGTCGTTTGTTGGTTAGCTAAAAGGGGTAAAAAGCCAAAGTGTAGACAGTTTGTTCTTCACTTCTGAGTGTTGGATCTCTTCATTGCTGTCTAACCTTTCCACTAGCCATGGCTAACCAGATAACAAGTAAGCTTTGCTGTCTAAGAGAGAGAGAGGGTGGCTTTGAGCCTCTTCTGGGCTTCTTTGTTTGTCCAGAAGGGAATTTGGATATCTGTATCATTTCTCAATTGTATATATGTGGTGGTTTGGGTATTCCCTGTCCCTCCCCACTTTGGAAATCACCCAGACTAGACTCAGCTGGCTCTGGAAATTTGAATGAAGCTTATATTTACAGTTTAGCACAATATCCAAGCAGATATTTACAGTATATACAGTTACAGACAGAAATAGACAAGGTAAAAGGTAATACAGAAACACAACAGCCCTCCCAGAAACCTGAGTCCCCAGGAGGGGCTCCCAACTGCCCTTCCACCTTCTCCTGCCCCTCTACCTTACCCCAGTCCCAGGGAAGAATGAAGGTTTAGCCAGGGGGTTAGGAAGCAAAGTGGATTAATCAGAGAGACAACAGAGAGGCTAGAGAAAGAAAAAAAGAGGTCCCCAAAAGAAGAAGGAGACTCCCTTATCTATGTTTGGATTCAGCGCTACAGGCTGGGGACAGAGTGGCTGAGAGCAGCCAGGAAGAAAGGGACCTGGGGGTGCTGGTAGATAGTAGCTGAAGATGAGCCAGCAGTGTGCCCAGGTGGCCAAGAGAGCCAATGGCATCCTGGCCTGGATCAGGAACAGTGTGGCCAGTAGGATGAGGGAGGTTATTCTGCCCCTGTACTCAACACTGGTCAGGCCACACCTTGAGTGCTGTGTCCAGTTCTGGGCTCCTCAGTTCAAGAGAGATGTTGAGGTGCTGGAAGGTGTCCAGAGAAGGGCAACAAGGCTGGTGAGGGGCCTGGAACACAAACCCTATGAGAAGAGGCTGAGGGAGCTGGGGGTGTGCAGCCTGGAGAAGAGGAGGCTCAGGGGAGACCTCATTGCTGTCTACAACTACCTGAAGGGAGGCTGTAGCCAGGTGGGGTTGGTCTCTTCTGCCAGGCAACCAGCAACAGAACAAGGGGACACAGTCTCAAGTTGTGCCAGGGGAAGTATAGGCTGGATGTTAGGAGGAAGTTCTTCCCAGAGAGAGTGATTGGCATTGGAATGGGCTGCCCAGNGGTCTGGTTGATTGGATAGGGCTGGGTGCTAGGTTGGACTGGATGATCTTGGAGGTCTCTTCCAACCTGGTTGATTCTATGATTCTATGTTAGAATCATGTGTGGGAGCAGGGCTGGGTGTGTGGTGCCTGTGCGAGGTGTTGGTGCGACCACAACTGGGGAAACTGGCACCATCTGTGTGTCTAAAATGAGGGAGAGAAAGGACAGAGCTGGGAGAAAAGAAGCAGAAGGAAGACAAGAGGCTGGCAGCAGGAAAGTCAAGCTGACATGTCTGCTTAGCTAATGGAAAATGCTGCAAGAGCACTTGATTAGAGCATGCTAATGGCTTCACGGAGACGATTCTCGGTGTTAAAGGGCTCTTGTGGAGCAGCAGAAATAATGAGGAGAGGAACTGATTAGAAGTGAAGCCGAACAAATTAGGAGACATTTCTTCTGAGGATATCAACTGCTGGAAGAAGCTACTTGCAGGGCAGAAAGTTCACCATATCCAGATGTCTCTATTTCTAGAATGGCTCATCCTAAAGAACTTTTTTTGCCAGATATCTCCTGTACTTCAGCCAGATGCTGGTTTTGCCATTTCCAGCTCAGGCTGGAGTTAGAGGCAGTGCTTTTTCAGCAGTCTGTGTGACTATCACCTCTGCCAGGCCATAGATACTGCGTGAGTCTTGCTTATGAACCAGCTCTGGGGAACAGCTTTGCTCTGCAGCAGACCCAGACCTTGGTCTTTCACACAATCACAGAATTAACCAAGTTGGAAAAGACCTCTAAGATCATCGAGTCCAACCTATTACCTGACCTTTCTAATTAACTAAACCATGGCACTAAGTGCCTCATCCAGCTTCCTCTTAAATACCTCCAGGGATGAGGACTCCATCACCACCCCAGGCAGCCCATTCCAATGCCAATCACTCTTGCTGGGAAGAACTTCCTCCTAACATCCAGCCTGAACCTGCCCGGGCACAGTTTGAGGCTGTGTCCTCTTGTTCTGTCCCTGGGTGTCTGGCAGAAGAGACCAACCCCACCTGGCTACAGCCTCCCTTCAGGTAGCTGTACACAGCAATGAGGTCTGCCCTGAGCCTCCTCTTCTGCAGGCTGCACACCCCCAGCTCTCTCAGCATCTCCTCACAGGGCTGTGCTCCAGCCCCTCACCAGCTTTGTCTCCCTGAGGGGACCTGGGACCCAAGGGGACACAGCCTCACGTTGTGCCAGGGGAAGTGTAGGCTGGATGTTAGGAAGAAGTTCTGCACAGAGAGAGTGGTTGGCATTGGAATGGGCTGCCCAGGGAGGTGGTGGAGTCACCGTCCCTGGAGGTGTTCAAGCAAAGCCTGGATGAGGCACTTAGTGCCATGGTCTGGTTGACTGGATAGGGCTGGGTGCTAGGTTGGACTGGATGATGTTGGAGGTCTCTTCCAACCTGGCTGATCCTATCATTCTAGGAGTTGCCCTGGCTTTTCCATTGGCAGTGCCCAGCTTGCATATGTACAAATCCAGGACAGTGACTCTGATGAAGTCTGGCTCTGGTACAATGGGCTTCACAATCAATAGCTTAAGGAATGAAGTCAGTTTGGCATGTCCCCTGTGGCTGAGCATGGGAGCTGACACAGAAGTCCCTGTGCTGGGAATGGGCTAGATGTGAAGAGTCCTGTGCCCTCTTGCTGCCTTCAGCAGTTTCTGCAGGGTGTGGGATTTAAAGACAAGTTGTAACATCTGATCCCACTGCTCTAAGGGTGAAACCCTCTGCACTCCATCAGATCTGCACAGCTTGCTGAGATGGAGAACCAAGGCTAGCACCCACTGCCTGGGTGCAGCAGTGTGGAGGAGCTCAGCAGCTGAGGGGCTGGTGGAAGTCAAGGTGGATGCATGTGCAGATGCAGTAGTTTCAGTTGCTGGTGGGTAGCAAGTTCTGCATGGGCCAGAAATGTGCCCTTGTGGCCAAGAGAGCCAATGGCACCCTGGGCTGCATCAGGAAAAGTGTGGCCAGCAGGTCTGGGGAGGTTCTTCTTCTCCTCTGCTCTGCCCTGGTGAGACCACACCTGGAGTACTGTGTCCAATTTTGGGCTTCCCGATTCAGGAGAGACAGGGACCTGCTGGAG
The DNA here is from genome assembly GCA_013400475.1 of Tricholaema leucomelas. Lineage (NCBI taxonomy): Eukaryota > Metazoa > Chordata > Aves > Piciformes > Lybiidae > Tricholaema lacrymosa > Tricholaema leucomelas. The sequence continues at coordinate 94,128 of WAAF01019538.1, forward strand.
AGAGTCCAGTGGAGAGCCACGAGGATGACTGGGGGACTTGAACATCTCCTCTATGGAGAGAGACTGAGAGTCCTGGGGCTGTTTAGTCTGGAGAAGAGAAGGCTGAGAGGGGATCTGATCAATGTGTACAAATATCTGAGGGGTGGGGGTCAGTGGCTGGGGCCAAGCTCTTCTTGGTGGTCAGCAGCAATAAGTCAAGGAGCAACAGCTACAAACTGGAACAGAGAAGTTTTCATCTCAACATGAGGAGAAACTCCTTTGCAATGAGGGTGACAGAACTCTGGAACAGGCTGCCCAGAGAGGCTGTGGAGTCTCCTTCTCTGGAGACTTTCCAACCCCACCTGGATGTGTTCCTGTGTGGACTACCCTAGGGGATCCTGCTTGGCAGGGGAGTTGGACTGGATGATCTCTGAAGGTCCCTTCCAGCCTCTAAAGTTGATTCAACCAGAGATGTGATTTCAGCAGCAAGTCTGTAGCCAGTGCATGCTGTGGCTCTACCTGGAGGAGTAGGTTCATTCACCCCTATTTTAGGGGGGTTGAGGTGGCTCTCAAGGTGGCAAAAGGAAACTGTGGGCTGTGGGGTAAGAAGGTGAAGGAAAGACATCAGGTTTGATAGCTGCTTGCCTTGTGTTTTATTTCCATACAACTAATAACAACTACAAGGGGAAAACAGATGGGCAGTGACTGCATCTGCCTGTTCCTCTCCCTCCCATCACTTAGAGCTGGCAGAGTGCCCAGATCATCCCAGTGAGCTCTTGAGCAACTGCAAGAAGCACACAAAAGATGTGCTGTTTACCAAGCTTGGGAATGCAAACATGATCAAAGCCCAGGGCCAAGTTAGCCCCCAGGTTTCATGAGAGTCCCTTAATGTGGAAACTTTGGCATGAGCCTGACACATACAATACCTCAAAAATCAGACAGCAGCTTAAGATCAAGATCACAGAATCACAGGATGTCAGGGGTTGGAAGGGTCCCAAGGAGAGCACAGGATGTCAGGGGTTGGAAGGGTCCCAAGGAGATCACAGGATGTCAGGGGTTGGAAGGGACCCAAGGAGATCACAGGATGTCAGGGGTTGGAAGGGTCCCAAGGAGATCACAGGATGTCAGGGGTTGGAAGGGACCCAAGGAGATCACAGGATGTCAGGGGTTGGAAGGGTCCCAAGGAGATCACAGGATGTCAGGGGTTGGAAGGGACCCAAGGAGATCACAGGATGTCAGGGGTTGGAAGGGTCCCAAGGCGATCACAGGATGGCAGGGGTTGGAAGGGACCCAAGGAGATCACAGGATGTCAGGGGTTGGAAGGGTCCCAAGGAGATCACAGGATGTCAGGGGTTGGAAGGGTCCCAAGGAGATCACAGGATGTTAGGGGTTGGAAGGGTCCCAAGGAGATCATTGTCTCCAACCCCCTTGCCACAGCAGGACCATACAATCTAGCTCAGGTCACAGGAACACATCCAGACAGGCCTTGAAGGCTCTGGACAAGGAGTCTCCACAGCCTTTCTGGGCAGCCTGTGCCAGTGCTGTGGCCACTACAGTAAAGAAGTTCCTATGTGTTGAAGTGGAACCTCCTGTGCTGCAGCTTCCATCCATTGCTCCTTGTCCTGTTCCAGGGAGCAGTGAGCAGAGCCTGTCCCCTCACTCCTGACCCCCAGCCCTCAAAGATTTATAAACATTGATTGAATCCCCTCTGAGTTTTCTCTTCTCCGGACTGAACAGCATGGGCCCCCAGCCTCTTCTCATGATAAAATCATAGAATTGAGCAGGTTGGAAGAGACCTCCAAGATCATCCAGTCCAACCTAGCACCCAGCCCTATCCAATCAACTAGACCATGGCACTAAGTGCCTCATCCAGGCTTTGCTGGAACACCTCCAGAGATGGTGACTCCACCACCTCCATGGGCAGCCCATTCCAATGCCAATCACTCTCTCTGTGAAGAACTTCCTCCTAACATCCAGCCTAGACCTCCCCCAGCACAACTTGAGGCTGTGTCCCCTTGTTCTATTGCTGGTTGTCTGGGAGAAGAGACCAACCCCACCTGGCTACAGCCTCCCTTCAGGTAGTTGGAGACAGCAGTGAGGTCCCCCCCTGAGTCTCCTCTTTTCCAGGCTGAACAACCCCAGCTCCCTCAGCCTCTCCTCATCAGGCAGTGTTCCAGTCTCCTAATCATCCTCGTAGTACTCCCTTGGATTCTCTCCAGCAGATCCCTGTCCCTCTTAAGCTGGGGAGCCCCAAACTGAACACAGTACTCAAGATGAGGTCTCACCAGGGCAGAGCAGAGTGGGACGAGAACCTGCCTTGCTCTGCTGGATGCACTCTTCTTAATCACCCCAGGATCCCTCCTGGAACTTGAAGCAGCTTGCTAGGGCTGGGTGCTAGGTTGGACTGGATGATCTTGGAGGTCTCTTCCAACCTAGTTTATTCTATTCTATTCTGTTCTATTCAGAGGGAAAGTTTCTTCCCCCACGAGATTACTTTACAACCTGCTGGTTTATGTTGTGCTGATGGCTCAGCTTAGGGGCAGCAATAGCTTCTCCTGCTCAGAGTAGTTCTTGGCATGAGGCACCTTTGGCATTCCTCCATCCATAGGAGGAAGGCAGGTGAATAACTAGGGGTGATACACAGCTCACAGCTTCTGTGTGCTTTCTGTGGCTGGGTTGTGTTTGGGAGGCAGGCAGGGCTTGTGCTTAGGAAACAGGCAGACACATGAGTGCTGCTGAATGGCATTGCCTTGCAGACACTGGTTTGCATGCACTAGTCTTGCATGGCTTTTGGGTGTCACTGGTGATGCTGGCTTTTGTCTGAGCTAGAGTTTAGAGAGAATCTTTGCTCTTGAACTAGGCTGAAAATCCCCAACCCCCAAAACTTAGGCAGATTCGGTGCGAGGCTTGCTTTAATTTTTATATGAAGTCATCCATGTTTGTAAATGACCTTCTCTGGCCCTGGACCTTCACAAGGGCAAAATGCATTTTCACCAGGCACATGGAAATGGAGTCAATTTTCACAGCAGCACAAAACTAGTCAGAGCTTGCCTGGCTGCTGGAAGCTTGCTTCACTGGGAACCTGGAGAAAGAGCATTTCTCCTCCTCAGGCCTGATGTCAGGCACAAAGCAGCGCTCAAGATATGCATTTGATCTTCTTCTTGGCTGATGAGATGATTTGGGATGGCAACTTTTCACAAGGGAACTCAGCTCTGGTCCTGTCCAGTCTGGATTAGGAAGACAATAAATTTAAGTAGTAATTCATTTAGGCAGGAAATGCAATTTCAGAAGCTGGCTGCTAGCCCCATTCTAGGAGAACAGGTGTAGTGAATACTTCCCATATGTATCTGTGAAATCAGTCTAAATATATTCATTTGTTTTTGTAAGAGCTTGTCAGTACAGAAGGTATTGACAGCCAACAGCACACCCCTGCTAGGCTGTCTCTGCAGCAGCCCTACCGAGCAGTAAGGAGCTCGATGCCTTTAGAGTCTGGTTAACAACTGCAGAAGGCTCCACTGGCTTCTGGGCTGCAATGTGCACTGGTGAAGAAAAGCCTCCTGGCTGCAAGCTTGGGGGGAGAGGGTGGAGCCCTTGGGGTCTTGGCTCTTCCTTCTGCCTACAATTCCCTTACTTTTGCTGCAGGCAATGCCACAGGAGATGTTCAGCCAAGCTCAGGATGCCAAAGCTGAATGAGAAATGTGCTGTGTTTTAGTAGAGGTTTGTAGTCACCACACTCCCACTCAGAATCACAGAGTGAAAGGGAACTTGAAATGCCAGCCAGTCCAACCCCCCTGCCAGAGCAGGATCTCCTAGAGGAGGTCACACAGGAATGCATCCAGGTAGGTTTGGAGTGTCTCCAGAGGAGACTCCACAACCTCTCTGGGCAGCCTGTTCCAGTGTTCTATCACCCTCACAAGGGAAAAAGTTTTTCCTTCTGTTCCCATGGAACCTCCTCTGTTCCAGCTTGCACACATTGCCCTTTGTCCTGTCATTGGACATCACCAAGCAGAGCCTGACTCCAGCCTCCTGACACTGCCCTTCACATCTTGATAAACATAAATGAGGGCACCCCTCAGGCTCTTCCAAGCTGCAGAGCCCCAGCTCCCTCAGGCTCTCCTCATAAGGGAGATGTTCCACTGCCTTCAGCATCTTTGTAGTTTTGTGCTACTCTTTCAAGCAGTTCTCTGAGGTCCTTCTTGAAGCAAGGCTTTTATCTAAAAGTGAGGAAACTTTGGAATTGATTTTAACTAGACCTGAGTGAAGAGTTTTCATCTGCTCCATCCCACTCCCTCCCAAATGAAAAACCCTAAAAATGGATGTGTCCTGTGGACTTAGAGCAAGGGATCAAAACAATCACTTTCTTATTTGGAAGCACTGACTTTCACAGAATCACAGAAACACAGAATTAACCAGGTTGGAAAAGACCTCCTAGATCATCCAGTCCAACCTATCAACTAACACCTTCTTATTAACTAACCCATGGCACTGAGTGCCTCATCCACCCTCCTCTTAAACGCCTCCAGGGATGGGGACTCCACCACCACCCCAGGCAGCCCATTCCAATGCCAATCACTCTTGCTGGGAAGAACTTCTTCCTAACATCCAGTCTGAACCTGCCCTGGCACAGCTTGAGGCTGTGTCCTCTTGTTCTGTCCCTGGGTGTCTGGCAGAAGAGACCAACTCCACGTGGCCACAACCTCACTTCCAGGTAGTTGCAGAGAGCAATGAGGTCTGCTCTGAGCCTCCTCTTCTCCAGGCTGAACACCCTCAGCTCCCTCAGCCTCTCCTCACAGGGCTGTGCTCCATCCCCCTCCCCAGCCCTGCTGCCCTTCTCTGGACATCTTCAAGCACCTCAACATCTTTCTTAAATTAGGGGGGGTCCAGAACTGGACACAATACTCAAGGTGTGGCCTAACCAGCTTTCTTTTTGTTTGAAACTCTGCCATTTTATTGATCAGCTTCTATTATTTAGAATTTGATCCCACAGCAAATGTTAGCAAATGGATTTAAGTGACCTTTCCAGTCCAGCAGTTTCCATGGGCTGACTCCAAGCAGCGTGTTCCTGTTTGCTTGTCTCAGTGACAACCTAGAAAGAAAAACCTCAAGTTTGGTTGATTTGGAGACAAAGAATTTCCCAAATATCATCATAGAATCACAGAGTGTCAGGGGCTGGAAGGGACCTTCAAAGCTCATCCAGTCCAACCTGCCTGCCAGAGCAGGATCACCTAGACCAGATCACACAAGAATGCATCCAGATGGGTCTTTAATATCTCCAGAGAGGGAGACTTCCCCTGGGCAGCCTGTCCCAGTGTTCTGGCATCCTCACAGGAAAGAAATTCCTCCTCATGTTTCCATGGAACTTCCTATGCCTCAACTCCTACCCATTGCCCCTTGTCCTGTCATTGGGCATCACCAAGTAGAGCCTGGCTCCAGCCTCCTGGCACTCACCCTACACATTTGTGGTGGTTTAGGTGTGCCCCCCCCCCACTTTAGAAATCAGCCAGACTAGACTCAGCCGGCTCTGGAAATTGAATGAAGCTTATATTTACAGCTGGCACAATGTACAAGCAGATATTTACAGTATATGCAGATATAGACAGAAATATACAAGGTAAAAAGGTAATACAGAAACTCAACAGCCCTCCCAGAAACCTGAGTCCCCAGGAGGGGCTCTCAACCACCCCCTCACCTTCCCCCTACCCCTCTCAACCTTACCTCAGTCCCAAGGAAGAAATGGAGGTTTGGCCAAGGGGGTTAAGAAGCAAAGTGAATCAGCCAAAGAAAATGGAGGGTGAGGTTAGAGAGTAAGAGGGAGTTCAGCCAGCAGCCCAGAGCTCCCCAGCAGGTGAAGTGGAGAGAGCAAAGTGACTTTATCTTTGTTTTGCTTTCCTTTTTTACACGTCTCAGCAGGACTATGAGCGAAGTAGACATCAGCCTTGTTTTCATTTCACAGCCTGTGATCTAGTCCTTCTCACCAAAACATTCTAGCTAGCTTCAAACTAGCACAACATTTTTATAGACATTGATGCTGTCACCTCTCCGTCTCCTCTTCTCCAAGCAGCACAGCTCCAGCTCCCTCAGTCTCTCCTCATAACAGAGATGTTCCATTCCCTTCATCATCTTCGTGCCTCTGCACTGGACTCTCTCAAGCAGTTCTATGTCCTTCTTGAACTGGGGGACCCAGAACTGGACACAGTACTCCAGATGTAGCCTCACCAGGGCAGAGTAGAGGAACAGGAGAACTTCTCTCGAGCAAACCTCTGGAATAAAATCCCTCAGTTGTACTTCAGCTAAAGTGAATTTTCTGGCTGTGCAGTTTAAAAATAGAATGATATATTTTACCACTCACCCTTGGTAATTTTGACATTTCTGATCATTATCTGCTGATGTTTTTCAGGTGCCATGCAGCTGCCTTTATGGCTTAATGCCTGTGTTGAAATTGAACCTGTGTTGAAATTGAACCTGTGTATTATTATCATTATTAATCTTTAATGGCAATTGATGACTTTGTTCAAATCTTTATGACTCCAAGCTGTCCAGAACTGACTTAATTAAAGATGAGATGGGATCAAAGTGATTTTTTTTAACAGGTCTAGTTTATTATTCCCTATTAAAGTTCTCCTGAGTTAGCTGCCAGAGATGGAATGGAGTTTATTATTAAGATTTTCACTTAGATAATTAAGTGAACCTGCAGCTTGAGTGGAAATGGAAGTGACAAAAGGCAGTGGAGTGCTGCATGTGGCCTTGACCTTATTTCATTGTCCAGCCATAGTGTGAGGAGTTTCTCCTTTTACTGTTTTAAGTGTTAACAGTCTGCAAGTGTGAGAGCTCCTAGCAGTGTTCAGCTCAGCTCTTCCTCTCTTTCACAGAATCACAGAATGGTAGGAGTTGGAGAGGACCTCTGGAAATCCACAGGAGGTCCAACACACCTGCTTAAGCTCCTAGGTCAGAGGAATGCATCCAGGTGGGTTTTGAAAGTCTCCAGAGAAGGAAACTCCACAGCCTCAAGCCTGAAGTGGGGAGTACAAGTTGGGATGGCAAGATCTGGCCCCTAATGCATGAGCTGTTCCAAGTGCACCCTGAAATGTTCTGTCCTGCCCTCACCAGCATGTTGCAAACTAATTGCAGAGAAATAAGAGCATGATTGGAAAGGAACTGCTTGAGAGAGTCCAGCATAGAACCACAAGGATGATTAAGGGAATGGAACATCTCTGTTACAAGGCAGGACTGAGAGCTGGGGCTCTTTAGCTTGGAGAGGAGACTGAGAGGTGATCTGATTCATGTTTATAAAGGTGTGCAGGGTGAGTGCCTGGAGGCTGGAGCCAGGCTCTGCTGGGTGATGCCCAGTGACAGGACAAAGGGCAATGGGTGTGAGTTGAGGCATAGGAAGTTCCATGGAAACATGAGGAGGAATTTCTTTCCTGTGAGTGTGCCAGAACACTGGGACAGGCTGCCCAGGGGGACTGTGGAGTCTCCCTCTCTGGAGATATTTAGGATCTGCTTGGACACATTTCTGTGTGATCTGCTCTAGTTGATCCTGCTCTGGCAGAGGGGGTTGGACTGGATAAGCTTTTGAAGTTCTTTCCAGCCCCTGACATTCTGTGATTCTTTGACTCTATGACTCTGATTCTATGATTCTGTGACTCTGATTCTGTTATTCTGTGATTCTCTATCAGCTACTTCACCCCAGGACTCTCCAGTGCCAGTTTTGCAATGGTGTATGTTAAGAGGAAGCACATCCAGCAGTGACAGCCCCAAAGCTTTGCCCTCAATGAAGCCAGCTGACCTGAGTGCTCACACCTTTAGTGAGGGAACTCTTCCATTTCCAGCCCATGGCCACATGGCAGGTTTGGAAGACATCAGTCAGTGTTTTTCTGTGGCATGGCAGACCTGCCCAGGTAAGATGGCTCTACTAAAGTAAGATTTCTTCTTATGCTTGGTAAACTTTGGGAGCAATCTCTCTGAATTTTTTATACCCATAGCACCTGTTAACAGGAAAAGGTCAGGGAATCTACATTTCATCTTGATCAGCACTGCCTATCCTGGCTTTGAACAGGGAGCAGAATGGTGTGAGAGGGAGCTTTGCTGCAGATCAGCTGTGCTGCATTAGCAGAACAAGACAAACTTGCTGATTGGGCCTCGGTGGAGAGAGCTCCTTGACAAAGTGCTTCGTACCTTGCTAGAGGGAGCCAAAGGCTTAAACCCGTGTGATTCTATGCTTCTGTGAAAACACTGCATGATGTAGAGCCTTACAGACAGGCACCTGCCTTGCTGTGCACCAAGGACATTTGCAACAAGGCTACTTATTCAGTTCCTGTTGCTGTGCTGCTCAGTGGTAGGCAGGGAAGATCAGCACTTGGCCATGATGAGAGCTGAATTGGTTGAATGAAGCCATATGCTGCTGATAATTACTGTCACAACACCTGCTGGCTTCATTTTAAAGTAAATATGATGAAAAGCTTCACTGATGGGAGGGAGAGAAGCTTGCAGTGCTAAGCCTGGACCTAAGGTTGGTTTTGGTCATTAGTGGTTTAGCAAAGTCTCTAAGGAGAAGGTGAAGATGGTTAAAACGGCAGCTGTAGGAAGAAGTCTTGATGGTGAAAGCACTTGTTAAACCCCCAGCACCGTGTGCCTCCTAATCCTGTGAGCCTGCTTGACTTGGCTTGTGTGGAGACTGAAGGAAGGCATCATACAGAAGGGAATGAAAATGGCAAGGAGGCTGAAGCAAGTCAGAGGCTGCCAACGATAAGCGCCGTACAGTTTTCCTGCGATGCTGCCAGTGCAATGCTTTTGATGTAGTTAGATCCAAACTTAGCTTGTCAATGAGAATAAAAAAGGAAAAGAAAAAGCCAGGCTTGCCACACAGCAAAGTGATGTTTGAACTTTTAGGTAAGTCTCAGTTTGCTCTTTGTTTTCCCCCTGTTCCACAGGAAGAATGTTGCTTCATGCTGGTTTGTCCTGGGATCTGACTGCTTCTCGGCATGCACTGCTTCAGTGCTGCAGTTGCTGTGTTGTGGCAGAGGGCAGAGCAGTGCTTGCTTTGTTATCCACCTCTATCCACTGGACCTAGAGAGACTGCAGCAACCTGCAGAGATTGTTGTTCCCCTTAAACCATGACACAGGCTGTGATGTTCTCTTCCCAGTGTCAGGAAGCATATAGTGTGCTGTGGCAGCTGTCTGGGGCTGGGTACCCATTGCCATTCCTGTGAAGTCTGACCACTTGGCTGCTGAGTTTTTGTGTAGTCTGCATCCTGCAGGCTCTAAAAGCAGCCTGATCAGGCTCTGTGTGATTCCATGGTGTCATGCTGTGATAGAGGGGAGCATGCTGAACGAGATAGGAAAGGTCAAATCTCCAAGTTGTGCCTGTGTCATGCACACAACTTTGTAAATGCCTCCTATTTCAGGGGTTAAATTTGGCTTCTGGCTGGAGGTGGAGGAGAGGAAGGCCTGCAGGTGGTCATTTCCTGTGCTGTGCAAAACAGGGCTCCAAAGAGAAAGCTTTCCCTTCAGTCACTGTCAAGCCTCCACCATGTTGGCTTTCTAATAATTCATAATCTATTTGTAAGGGAGCAATTTCCAAAGTAGGTAACCCTAGCTTTAATTAACAAGCCTCAGGGAAACAGAAGCTCGTAACTCAGTACTCTTTTGTTTGCCCAGGTGGTTGGATGCAGTCCAAGATTGGACTTGGTTCTACCTATAACTCTTGGGTATTAGTTTTTCCTGGCTGTGTCATGACTCTGGCCGTGAGTCCTGCCTGCACCAGCACTGCATACAAGGAGAGATGTTGTACCACTGCCTGTTGCATTGAGTAGATTATCCCCATCACTAGAACCACTCTGAGATGTTTCCTAGTCTGGCTGAAACAGTTCTGAGCTATTTCTCCAAGTCCTAGCTTGCACTAAGACATAGGAAATGGATATCTGTATCCAGATGGATGTCACAAGCTGCAGTGGCTAAAGGAATGTAGTTTTGTGGTTACAGCATTAGTCTGAAGCTTAGACTCATTCTTGGACAGAGTGGTTTGAAGCAGGACTTAGATCTGCTTGTGTCTGCTCATCTCTCCCCACCCTGCCCTCATCTAAACTAGGAATGTGCAGTTTGGGACATGAGCCAGAGAGGTCTGACTCTGTCAGTGCAGAGTGTTCTGCCCTTCTCTTGTTTCCAACAAGACCAGGGGGGTCTGGAAATGTCAGGTCCAGATGCAGACTGACAGACAGTCTAAAGATCTTCGTGACATAGCCATTACCTTGGCTTCAGGTGATGCTGCCTGCTGTGTAATGAGGGAGATCTCTGTTGTGTAACAACCTGAAGGGAGGTTGTAGCCAGGTGGGGTTGGTCTCTTCTGTCAGGCAGCCAGGGGCAGCACAAGACACAATCCCAAGCTGTGCTAGGGCAGGTTTAAGCTGGATGTTAGGAAGAAGTTCTTCCCAGCAAGAGTGATTGTCATTGGAATTGGCTGCCCGAGGAGGTGCTGGAGCCCCCATCCATGGGGGTGTTTAAGAGGAGGCTGGATGAGGCTCTCAGTGCTGTGGTTTGGCTAATTAGAAGGGTTAAGGAATATGTTGAGCTCAGTGATCCCAGAGGTCTTTTCCAACCGGGTTAATCCTGTGATTTGGCCTTGACAAACAGGGAACCTGCTTTATGCTAACTCTCTGAGGACCTTGCTTTAGAAAACCACCACCAAAACTTAGTTGTTCATTTTTTCCCTCTGAATTTGAGATGTTAGTGAAGAGATTTTAAGAAGTACTTGTAAGTGACATCAAATCACTCCTTTGAGTCCACTTCAGCCTCTCTTAAAGGCTTTTTTTTTAGGACTTGCAGACTTTTTAAGAACAAACTTGGGTTAAAGAACCCAAACCCCAGATAATGATCACATGCCTTGAAATGTGCTTTGTGAGCAGCAGGCACATCTCTAAGTGCCCTTGAAAAAAACAAATGGGAAGCATCCTTCTTGTTTACACAGCTACGTTCTTCCACAAGCAGTTCTCTGCTGTTTAGCATTCAGAAACCAGCAGGAGCTGTGTGTTTCTCGGTGAAAGATGTGTCCTGGTGGCTGTAAAGAGGTAGGATTCATTGCTGGGAGGGAAATGACAGCAGTGCAACAGAATAGAGTAGGCTCCCTTTTGGTTATATCCTAAAAGATTAGTCAAATTGCAGGCACTGTTCATATGCAGAATGCACACAACCAAATGTAATGCAGACAAGAGAGGCTTATTGCCTAGCTGAGGGAAAGGAAGTGCCTGCATCAGCTTCCCTTTGTGTCCTGGGATATAGTCAGCTGCAGCAGGATAACTCCATGGGAACTTCACACTGACAAGGGAAAAGCAGTCTCAGATACGTTTTCCAATTGGCACTACATGATGAGGCCCCTAAATGCTCCAGTGAAGTGTTATGGGAGCAGTGAAATCACAGTCCCTGCGCTTGTGATTTCAAAGGAGAGCCTCAGGTCTTCAGCTTCTCCTTCATGATAGGTCCTTCAGAGGATCACAGAAATAACCAGGTTGGCAAAGTCCCTCAGTATCACCAAGTCCAACCTGTAGGCCTACTCTATAAATTTCACCTTAAACCATATACCCAAGCACCATATCCAAGCAACCCTTAGAATCATAGAATCAACCTGATTGGAAGAGACCTCCAAGATCATCCAGTCCAACCTAGCACCCAGCCCTGTCCAATCAACCAGACCATGGCACTAAGTGCCTCATCCAGGCTTGTCTTGAACACCTCCAGGGACGGTGACTCCACCACCTCCCTGGGCAGCCCATTCCAAAGCAAATCACTCTCTTTGTGAAGAACTTCCCCCTAACATCCAGCCCAGACCTCCCCCAGCACAACTTGAGACTGTGTCCCCACTCTCTCCAGGAAAAACTTTTTCCTAATGTCCAGTCCAAACCTCCCCAGCCTCAGCTTGAGGCCATTCCCCTTTGTTCTGTCTCCAGTGACCTGTGAGAAGATCCCAGCAGCAGCCTCTCCACAATGTCCCTTCAGGTAGCTGTAGACAGCAATGAGGTCTCAACTCAGCCTCCCCTTTTTCACGCTAACCATACTCAGTTTCTCCAGTGTCTCCTCATCAGATTTGTTCTCTAGGCTGATTTACTCATGGGGATGGTGAGAAATTAAAGATTTCCACTGAATTTTGACAATGGTAAGCAAAGAGAAGCTGGGCTAGAGCCTAAGAGGTGAGAGGGCTGGGCTGTCCCCCAGTGCCAGCTGAGTTCAACAGTGTCTGCTGAGGATGGGGTTGGAACTCAATGATCTTTGAGATCCCTTCCAACATAAACCATTCTATGTTGCTGTCTCCAACTGCTTGATGTGCAGTTGGGAATGTTTGATGACATAGAATCATACAACAGTTTAGGTTGGAAGGGCCCTCAAAGCTCATCCAGTTCCAATCCCTTGCCATAGGCAGGGACACCTCCCACTAGAACAGGTTGCTCAAGGCCTCATCCAACCTGGCCTTGAACACCTCCAGGGAGGTTGTGGATCACAGAATTATAAAATGTGATCTTTGATATTTGGTCATGTTCTGTGCTGTACAAACTTCCTGGGCAACCTGTACCAGTGTCTCACCACCCTCACTGGAAAGAACTTCTTCCTAACATCCAGTTTAAATCTCCCTTCTTCCAGTTTAAACCCATTACTCCTTGTCCTGTTATTACCAGATCTTGTAAATAGAGCCACAGGCAGAGCTGCACAGATGATGGAGAATGGAACATCTTTGTTACAAGGAAAGCCTGAGGGAGCTGGAGCTGTGCTGCTTGGAGAGGAAAAGACTGAGAGGTGACCTCATTCATGTTTATAAAGATGTGAAGGCTGAGTGCCAGGAGGCTGGAGCCAGGCTCTGCTGGGTGATGCCTAGTGGCAGGACAAGGGGCACTGGGTGGAAGCTGAGGAGTTTCATTCAAACACGAGAAGGAATTTTTTCCGTGTGAGGGTGCCAGAACCCTGGAACAGGCTGCCCAGGGGGGTTGTGGAGTCTCCCTCTCTGGAGATATTCAAAACCCACCTGGATGTGTTCCTGTGTGATCTGCTCTGGGTGATCCTGCTCTGGCAGGGGAGTTGGACTGGATGAGCTTCGGGGGTCCCTTCCAGCCCCTGACATTCTGTGATTCTCTGGAGTAGTCCCTCCCCAGCCTTTCTGTAGGCTCTCTTTGGGCAGTGGAATTAGGAAGATAAAGAAAGACCAAATTAAAGACAGGGAGTGTTGAAGGTAGCAGAGACTTTTTTCAGCTTCCTGTTCTTTTTTTTTTGAAATCTTGTTCTTTTTTTTTCCACCTTCTGACTCCATTGCCAAATGGAAACTGGAGTGGGGAAAGAAATAAGGAGACACAAGGGTGTATCTTGCAAGGAACTGGGCACTCCGGTGGACTCTAGCAAAGCACTCAGGTGTTCAGCATATTGCAGGGCAGTCCCTAGAGTGTCCCTCTCAAACAGGCAATTTCACAAAGGCTAAGGTTGTGTTCCAAGGTTCCTTAGGTTGTGTGCAGAAATGACACTGGTTGTATCACTGCATTATAAATGCAGTCCAGTGCCATTGTCACATTGTGGCAGAGCTGTTACAGATGTTTGTCTGGGGTTATTGCTGAAGAAAGATGCAATTCAGTGACTTTTAATGTTTCTGCAAGGTAAAAGATTCCAACTGTATATAAATTTCATGTCTAGAACATCTTTTCATGTATCATATTAGCTTTAAGAATCTACTTAAGTCTTGGTGATTTCTCTTGTTGATTTAATTTCTGAACTCCTGGCAGGCAGTTTTATAGGTTAGGTCAGAGTGATGCCCCTAAATCATCTGTGCAGAGCTGTGCTTCTTGGCTGTACCCAGTGCTACAGGAAATTGAAGTGTCCTTGGACATCAGAATCACTATAGTTGGGGAAAAAAAACTTTAGGATCATCCCTGGAGATATTTAAGGCCAGGCTGGATGAGGCTCTAAACAGTCTGATCTAGTGTGAGGCATCCCTGCCCATGGTAGGGGAGTTGGAACTAGATGATCCTTGTGGTCCCTTCCAACCCTGACTGATTCTATGATTCAAGTCCAACCATTATCTAACTCTACCAGGGCCACTACTGCACCATATCCTTGTGTACCATGTCTAGATGGCTTTTAAGTACATCCAGAGATGGAGATTCAATCACTTCCCTGGCCAGCTTGTTCCAGTCTGTGAGAACCCTTCTGGTATAGAAGTTTTTCCTAATATGGAACCTAATCCTCCCCCAGTGTAATGTGAGGCCATTTCCTCTTATCCCATCAGTTGTGCCTTGTTGGAAGAGGCCAATCCCCACCTCTCTACAATCTTTCAGGCAGTTGTAGAGAGCAAGAATCATAAAATCATCATAGAACCAACCAGGTTGGAAGAGACCTCCAAGATCATCCAGTCCAACCTAGCACCCAGCCCTATCCAGTCAACCAGACCATGGCACTAAGTGCCTCATCCAGGCTTTTCCTGAACACCTCCAGGGACGGTGACTCCACCACCTCCCTGGGCAGCCCATTCCAATGCCAATCACTCTCTCTGCCAACAACTTCCTCCTAACATCCAACCTGTACTTCCCCAAGCACAACTTGAGACTGTGTCCCCTTGTTCTATTGCTGGTTGCCTGGGAGAAGAGCCCAACCGTCACCTGGCTGCAACCTCCCTTCAGGTAGTTGTAGGTCACCTCCAGGGATGGTGACTCCACCACCTCCCTGGGCAACCTGTGACAGTTGGTGGTGAAGTCACTGTCCCTGGATGTGTTTAAGAAAAGATTGGATGGGGCACTTAGTGCCATGGTCTAGTTCCTTGGATAGGGCTGGGTGGACTTGGAGGTCTCTTCCAACCTGGTTGATTCTATGATTTTATGACTTGCACTGCCTGGATGCATTCCTGTGCTGACCACCCTGGGTGATCTTGCTTTGGTGGGGGAGAGTTGGACTAAATGATCTCTCTAATGCACTGTGATTCCATGACTCTATGTGACTCCAGCTAGAATCAGGAAGCCAGAACTGTTTGAACCCCTAGAGCTGGAAAATGCAGTATGATGCACTTCCCATGGAAAGATGTTAAGCTAAAAGACCTGGGAATCCGCTATGAAACAACATTAAAGTCAAACTAGATGTTAGGAAGAAGTTCTTTGCAGTGAGGGTGGTGAGACACTGGCACAGGTTGCCCAGTGAGGTTGTGGCTGCTCCTTCCCTGGAGGTGTTCAAGGCCAGGTTGGATGAGGTGTTGAGCAACCTGTTCTAGTGGGAGGTGTCCCTGCCTATGGCAGGGGATTGGAACTGGATGATCTTTGAGGTCCCTTCCAACTAAACCATTCTATGAAACTCTTGAAGCTGGTCTTAGAAGAGGTTTTTCTTTTGGTTGAGTGAGTTCTTTCCTTCCACCCCCAGAAACTGGAATGATGCTTTGGCAAGAGTTGCTTTCTGTGTCAGGGTAGTTCTCCCATGCTGGATGGTTTCTGTTGCCCCCCTGTAGTGATGATGCTTGTGCTGCTTTTGTTAATAAGGATCTGTGTCCCCATTCCGAAGATGATGATAACTTAGCTCTGCAATGTCACCACACACTGCTGCAGCTGTCACTTGAGAAATGTGTTCCTGATATGCAGGAGAACTGCTTGTGTGATTTATGGCCACAGACACAAGCTGAAGGACAAACTGCTATGAGGGCAGGCTATGAGAGTTGGGGCTCAGCAGCCTGGAAAAGGCTTCAAGGAGACCTTGCAGACCCTGAAGAGGGTTACAGAAGGGCTGGAGAGGGACTACTGACAGGGTCTTACAATGACAGGACAAGGAGGAATGGGTTTAAACTGGCAGAGGGGAGATTTAAAACTGGATGTTAGGAAGAAGTTGTTTGCAGTGAGGGTGGTGAGACACTGGCACAGGTTGCCCAGGGAGGTTGTGGCTTCTAACTCCCTGTAGGTGTTCAAGTCCAGGTTGGATGAGGCCTTGAGTGACTTATTCTAGTGAGAGGTGTCCCTGCTGTGGCAGGGGGTTGGAACTGGATGATCTTTGAGGTCCCTTCCAACCTAAACCGTTCTGTGATTTGCATGTACAAGAGAAGACAAGATTTATTCTCTCACAAGAGGTCCAGAGACAATTTCTTTGCCAGCTTTCCTCGCTTTGTGGCAACTACTCCAGTTATTTTCAGGTGTCTAGATACTGAAGAGTTGTTGTTTAAAAAGAAATATTGCATGACTAGATGGAGACAAGGGGACTAAAGTGCTGTAACTCACGTTGGGAATTCTGTGTGACATAAGGATAGGCTCACATGTGTGGCCTTTTTCTCTAAACATCAGCTTATGTTTAATATTTGATGCTCTATCCTCTAAGGCTTGAAGCTTGCCATTCATACCAGGCCATTGTTCATTTTTAATGTGATTATCAATCACAGAATCACAGAATTAACCAGGTTGGAAAAGACCTCTAAGGTCATTGAGTCCAACCTATCACCCAACCCTCCTAATTAACTAACCCATGGCACTAAGTGCCTCATCCAGCCTCCTTTTAAACACTTCCAGGAGCAGGGACTCCACCACCTCCCTGGCCAGCCCTCCTATTTTGTTTCTCAACCTAAAGAGATTAGTTTCCTTGTTTCCCCCCAGCTGATAACATGAAAATGTACCTCTCTTTCTTATGAAGAGTGACTGAGGGAGCTGGGGATGGTTAGCATGGAGAGGAGGAGGCTCAGGGCAGACCTCTTTGCTATCTGAAACTACCTGAAGGGAGGTTGTAGCCAGGTGGGGTTGGTCTCTTCTGCCAGGCAACCAGCAACAGGACAAGGGGACACAGCCTCAAGTTGTGCCTGGGGAGGTCTAGGCTGGATGTTAGGAGGAAGTTCTTCCCAGAGAGAGTGATTGGCATTGGAATGGGCTGCCCAGGGAGGTGGTGGAGTCCCTGCTCCTGGAAGTGTTTAAAAGGAGGCTGGATGAGGCACTTAGTGCCATGGTCTAATTGACTGGATAGGGCTGGGTGCTAGATTGGACTGGATGATCTTGAAGGTCTCTTCCAACCTGATTGATTCTATTCTATTCTTAATCTGAAGTGGAGGAAGCTGAGGGGAGACCTCATCCCCGTCTACAACTTCCTGAAAGGACGTAGTGGAAACACTGCTGCTGGTCTTATGTCACAGGCACTTAGTGATAGAACAAGAGGGAATGGCCTCAAGCTGCTACTGGGTAGGTTTAAACTGGACACTAGGAAACTTTTTTTTCCCAGCAAGAGTGGTCAGGCACTGGAAGGAGCTGCCCAGGGAGGTGGTGGAGTCACCAACCCTTGATGTCTTTAAAAGTCGTTTGGATGTGGTGCTTGGGGATATGGTTTAAGGGTGAACTTTGTAGCATTAGGGATAACAGTTAGACCTGGTGATCCTGAGGGGCTTTTCCAACTGGAATGTTTCTGTGTCTCTGTAAACTAGGAATTTGCAGTGGGTGAAACCTTGCAGATGTTGACACTCTGGACAGCTTCTTTCTGGCAAGTGAACAGTAACCAGAGGGATGAGGAAGAGAACAGCATCTGTGTTTCTGGAGCTGCTGAATATGAAATAGCTCAGACTCGTTTGGGTCAGCACTAATGGAATAATCACACCTAGGTTAGCAACCTAGAAGGTAGTGTGTCTGATCTTAGCTGGTGGCCAAACATCCCATTATAGAAGGTGAGATGGAGAGAGAAAACACTGCCATAAAGTGCATCTGCACTTACTGCAGCTGGGAATGAGTCATCCCCTCTCTTCCACTGCATACAGGACACCTTGGTAACCTACTCAGATTATTAGCTAGCTACAGCTAAAGAGGATGAAATCCATTTTCTCTCTCTTGAGACATATTTGACTCAGTCATCCAAGAATATATGTGGGCTCCTATAATTGACAGGTGATAAAACACTGCTTGGTGTCCAGTGATGCACAATTTAAAGCCAGAAGGGACCATTAGATCTTACTGCATGCCAAGGTCTGTTAAACTTCTAGAGCATTTGCTGTTCTGGATGCAGTGACCTGGTCTCTGCTATAGTGCAGTCTGTGGTTTGGGCTGAGGTGTGTGCCAGTCACTTTTCATAGAATCATTGAATGGTTTAGGTTGGAAGGGACCTCAAAGATCATCCAGTTCAAACACCCTGCCTTGGACAGGGACACCACCCACCAGAACAGGTTGCTCAAGGCCTCATCCAACCTTGAAAACCTCCAGGGAGATTGTGGATCACAAAATCACAGTCTGTGATCCATTACTTCCCTGGGCAACCTGTGCCAGTGTCTCAACACCCTCACTGGAAAGAACTTCTTCCTAACACACAGTTTCAATCTCTCCTCTGCCAGTTTAAACCCATTCCTCCTCATCCTGTCACTACAAGACCTTGTCAATAGTCCCTCCCCAGCCCTTCTGTAGGCCTCCTTCAGATACTGAAAGGCCATTCCAAGGTCTCCTCACAGCCTTCTCTTCTCCAGGCTGCAGAGCCTCATCTCTTGTAGCCTGGAGTGGTGGTGCCAACCTCTTTTTGGTGGTCAGCAGCAATAAGACAAGGAGCAATGGCTGCAAACTGCAACAGAGAAGGTTTCATCTCAACATGATGAGAAACTTCTTTACATTGAAGGTGGCAGGGAACTGGAACAGGCTACCTAGAGAGGTTGTGGAGTCTCCTCCTCTGGCAATTTTCCAACCCCATCTGGATGCATTCCTGTGCAAAATAGCCTAGGGGATCCTGCTTTGGCAGGGAGATTGGAGTGGATGATCTCTGGAGGTCCTTTCCAACATTCTAAAGTTCTGTGATTCAGCAACAGATTAAGGCTTACTGAAATGGTTAGGTGGAATGGAGCTTGATGAGCATTTTGGGAGGAATAGAAATGGCCTTTAGCATTTTGCATTAACTCTTTCAGTTTTCCTTTCATTTGAATTTGGCATCAATTTACTGCTGTAGGCCCTTTCACTGCTTGGAAAAAGAATTTTCAGATAGTAGGCTGAAGATGAGCCAGCAGTGTGCTCAGGTGGCCAAGAGAGCCAATGGCATCCTGGCCTGGATCAGGAACAGTGTGGCCAGTAGGATGAGGGAGGTTATTCTGCCCCTGTACTCAGCACTGCTCAGGCCACACCTTGACTGCTGTGTCCAGTTCTGGGCTCCTCAATTCAAGAGAGATGTTGAGGTGCTGGAAGGTGTCCAGAGAAGGGCAACAAAGCTGGTGAGGGGCCTGGAACACAAACCCTATGAGGAGAGGCTGAGGGAGCTGGGGTTGTTTAGCCTGGAGAAGAGGAGGCTCAGGGCAGACCTCATTGCTGTCTACAACTACCTGAAGGGAGGTTGTAGCCAGGTGGGGTTGGTCTCTTCTGCCAGGCAACCAGCAACAGGACAAGGGGACACAGCCTCAAGTTGTGCCATGGGAAGTATAGGCTGGATGTTAGGAGGAAGTTCTTCCCAGCAAGAATGGTTGGCATTGGAATGGGCTGCCCAGGGTGGTGGTGGAGTCACCATCCCTGGAGGTGTTCAAGAAAGGATTGGGTGAGGCACTTAGTGCCATGGTCTAGTTGACTGGACAGGGCTGGGTGCTAGGTTGGACTGGATGATGTTGGAGGTCTCTTCCAACCTGGTTGATTCTGTGATGATACTGTTTCATTCCCATGAAAGAACTTGTTCCTCTTGCTTTGTCTGTCTCTCAATTAGCTTTCTTTGCAGCGTGGTTCTAATTGCTTTGTGTTACTGACCTTGGCCAAGCACCAGTCGATACTCATTTCTGGTTTTGTTTTAGTGCTTCACACACTCATGGAAGTGCTGACTCTGAAGGCTTCCACTGAATGGTGTACCTGTAAAGAGTGTGTTCCTTAGGTCTTGTATGGCAGACCATCCAGTTGTGTCAATTAGGTCTTCATTCAGCTGCCTAACTACACAGAAAGGTATTTTTGTCTGTGTGGTTTGGCCACAATTGTGGCTCCAAGAGGATGTTCATCTTCCCTAGCTCCTGCATCCTGTCTGCTGGTGTCTTAAGTGCTATAGAGTGTCTCAAACATGTTGGTTGCCTGTGTGTGGAGAGCTGAACTCATTTCTGACTACTATATGCCACCAACCTTTTTATCTTTCCATCATGCAGCCTTTGGGTATGAACACAGAGATGGCCTTTGCCTGTTCTGAGAAGTTGCCAACTGCCATCTGTTGAGGCAGGAAATGATTATGTGCAAAGAAAAGGAGATTAGCTTAAATCACCTCATTCTGGGCTTCTGTTAAGAAGTTAGCTGCAGCCTTTGGAAACAAATGATTTTCTTCTAGCACCCAGGACTTCTGATGTTTAAAAATAGAAAATTGTCTTCCTACCAGAGACAATTTCAGTTGTACTTGGGAAGTGTGCCAAAGGAATGACACTTCCTGCTCTCCTGTTTAATTCACTGGGTAATAACAGCACCCCAGCAGGGCTCTATTGGCTGTCCCATCTGGCAGGCCAGAGGAAAAGGAACTGGGGATCTGGGCTGATGAGAAGTTCACCATGAAGCAGCAGTGTGAGTGTAGCCCAGACAGCAACTGTGTGCTGGGCTGCAGCAAGAGCAGCGTGGCCAGCAGGGCAAGGGAGAGGATTCTGCCCCTTGGCTCTGCTCTCCTCAGACCCCACCTAGAGAACTGTGTACAATTCTGGAGCACAAAAAGGACATGAAAGTGTTGGAGCCAGTCCAGAAGAGGCCACAAATGTGCTCTGAGAGCTGCAGCAGCTCTGCTATGAGGACAGACTGAGAGTTTGGGCTCTGCAACCTGGAGAAGAGAAGGCTTGGAGGAGACGTTGGAGTGGCCTTGCAGTATCTGAAGGGGGCTAGAGGAGGGCTGGGGAGGGACTATTGACAAGGTCTTGTAGTGACAGGATGAGAAGGAATGGGTATAAACTGGCAGAGGAGAGATTGAAAGTGGATGTTAGGAAGAAGTTCTTTCCAGTGAGGTCAGTGAGACACTGGCACAGGTTGCCCAGGGAGGTCGTGGGTTACAGACTGTGATTTTGTGATCCACAATCTCCCTGGAGGTGTTCAAGGCCAGGTAGGATGAGGCCTTGAGCAACCTGTTCTGGTGGGTGGTGTACCTGCCCAAGGCAGGGTGTTGGAACTGGATGATCTTTGAGGTCCCTTCCAACCTAAACCATTCAATGATTCTACGTGGCTTAGTGCAGATGGAAGCTAGATGGAACTTCAGCCACAGATGGAGCATATAGGTAGGCATTGGAACAAGCTGTCCAGGGAAGTGGTGGAATCACCATCCCTGGAAGTGTTTTAAAAAATGGGGAATTTTGGGGCATAGTTTAGTGGTCATGGCCATGTTGGGTTGATGGTTGGTGACTTGGTGATCTTCAAGATCTTTTCCAGTCTTAATGGTTGTATGATTTTATATTTGGGAAGGGCATGCTCTGCATCAGCCTCCTTCCCTATGGCCAGCTGAGGCCATCCATTTAGCATCCCCTCATGGGCTTACTCAGAGTTTGGGAGGATTAGAGCTAAAAGGGTTCAGACCTTGTCCATTTGGGGTCGTTTTCTCAGAGGTGCAAGGAGGATGCAACTCGCTTGCTTGCTCCTCCACAGGAGCACAGTCTTTGGTTGTCAGAACCAGAGAAACTCAGGGTCTCCTCCTCTCATAGACTCTGATGTAGCCATGCCATGATTTATGGTTGAATCCCTTCCCATCCCTTTTAGGAGTATCACAATGCAAAGCATGTTTGTTGTCTTAGCTATGGCCCCATGGGAAAAGTGTGTTTGCTGGGGGTGACATTCGTGCAGCTGATCATTTATTGACTGGTTTATCTTTTCTGATGCAAAAGGCAAATACCAGACAAGAATATTTTTATTTCTGGCTGGTGTGAGGCTTCCTGTGTGACCTGCTCTACAATAGACTAGAATAGAATCAATTAGGTTGGAAAAGACCTCCAAGATCATCCAGTCCAACCTATCATCCAGCCCTATCCAGTCAACTAGACCTAAGTGGTCCTGCTTTGGTAGGAAGGTTTGACTGGATGAGCTTTTGAGGTCCCTTCCAGCCCCTTTGATTCTGTGGTTCTGGCCAGTGCCAGAGAAGATGGCAAAAAAAATTCACTTGGTGTGGCTTGTCATTTCTTGGGAATGAAGGTGAGTGTACAGTGCCTCTGAAGCAGAAAAGGGAATATGCTATCAGGATAATTTTCAGTGCTGAGCTGGTATTTCAGACTAAACTCTAATGAACATTGGAAAAAAGCTACTATATGTTTAAAACTGATTAATCATTGATGTCTAAATCTAGGAGGGATATAGATGTGCTGGAAGGTGTCCAGAGAAGGGCCATGAGGATGGTCTGAGGGCTGGAGCTGCTCTGCTGTGAGGAGAGACTGAGGGAGGTGGGGCTGTTCGGTCTGGAGAGGAGAAGGCTCCCAGGTGACCTTATTGTGACCTTTGAGTATCTTAAGGGGACCTACAAGAAATCTGGGGAGGAATGTCTTGGAATGTCAGGGAGTGATAGGACTTGGGGGAATGGAACAAAGCTAGAAAGTTGTAGATTCAGACTGGAGGTTAGGAAGAAGTTCTTCAGCATGATGGTGTTGAGAGCCTGGAAGGAGTTGCTCAGGGAGATGGTGGAAGCCTCATCCCTGGAGGTGTTTAAGGCCAGGCTGGATGAGGTGCTAGACAGCCTGATCTAGTGTGAGGTGCCCCTGCCCATGGCAGGGCGATAGGAACTAGATGATCCTTGTGATCCTTTCCAACCCTGACTGATTCTGTGATTCAAATGAAACCAATACAAGGCCTGCATTAACTCCTTTGCCTTCACATCCTGACCTCATCAGAGCTCCTCAGGATTTCCTGAGTGAGGAAAGCATTTATGAAGAAGTGATGTAGTAGTTCATATTCAGCTCAGATTAGTGCAGCCTCACAGAAGGTTTTGCTGAATCTAGAAGCTAAGTGCACATTTGCTAAGTGCTATATAAATCTTGGTGAGAAGATTTGGAGGCTACTCATTAGGATGCTTCTTAAAGGTGGCCATCTATGAGACAGATGGGGACAGTCTTTTAACAGGGCCGACTGTGACAAGATTAACAACCCCATGCAGAGATACAGGCTGGGGTCGGAGTGGCTGGAGAGCAGCCAGACAGAGAGGGATCTGGGGGTGCTGATTGATACCCGCCTGAACATGAGCCAGCAGTGTGCCCAGGTGGCCAAGAGAGCCAATGGCATCCTGGCCTGCATCAGGAATGGTGTGGCCAGCAGGAGCAGGGAGGTCATTCTGCCCCTGTACTCTGCACTGGTTAGACCACACCT
>WAAF01019539.1:0-15947 GCA_013400475.1 Tricholaema leucomelas
TCCAACCCTGACTGATCTATGGTTCTATGATGTACCTGGGTGTTCAAGCCGAATGAGGAGCTTCTGGCCACGGTGCTGTCTAACACAGGTAGGAACAGGAGGGTTCCAGCTGCCATCCTCCTGGCAGGAGATCTGAGCACTGCCTTGCAGGCTGTAACCATTGTGACACTGAAATGTCACTGTTTGCCCAGGTGCAGAGATGAATCCTTGGCCATCAGCTTGCCATCCATTCTCTAGGTGTGGATTTATGCAGATAGTTGCTGAAAAGAGTGAGCATAGGACCACTAAGGTTGGAAAATACCTTTAAGATCATCAGTGTACAGAGGGATGTGCAAAAGGAGTCAGAGGAAAGCCAACCAAACTCCACCAGGCTGTTAATGTTGCCACAACCAAATCCAACATCATCTCCATAACCCTGTCCAACATCTCCATAAAACTCCCCAACATATCCCAAATGTTCCCAGCTCCACCTTCAGAGCAGGAGGGCTTCAAATGTGTCCCAACTTCACTGGGATTAACCATCTCTGAGGATCTGGTTGCAGTGGTCTAGGTCTCCCCAAGCTCAGAGCCATCTCAGAGCACAGCCTATGGTCTGCCATTAAGTGATGTGCCAGCTCCTGGGCATACACTGTGGGGTCACCAGCACCCAGCCCCAGCAGGAGAGATGCTGGAGCTGTAGCCAGCTGTGGAGTGATGGGAGGCAGCTTGTGCTTCATGTAACAAGAGCTGCAGACTGCACTGAAGGGGAATTTAATGCCTCACTCAAGGTCCCAGTGGCAATGGTCAAGGTCCCCACAGTGCTCTGAGCCACTCTGGAAGGCTCTCACCCCAGGGGCCAGCCCATGGACTCACCTTCACAGCGAGGGCCAGGCTGGCTCCAGTTCCCTGATGCTTTACAGAACACAGTAGGGTCTCCAACCAGGTAGTGCCCAGGGTCGCAGGAGTAGGTCACAGCCATCCCCAGGCTGAACCAGGCTCTGCCCTGGCCGTTGTGGCTGCCGTTGCTCAGCCCTGGAGGCGTAGGGCAGGGTCGGACTGCACCAGGGAGACAAAGCCGAAGTCAGCAGGATAGCAGCCAGGGGAAGGCAGGAGGCTGATGCTGCCTTGCGGGGCTGATGCTGCCCAGCAGGGGAAGGGCTCAGCCCGCACAAGCTGCTCCTGCCTGCCAGGAGCACCGAGCAGGCAGAGCTGCCCGCGGGGTGCCCACACTCACCCTTCTCACAGGCAGGCACCGGTGGATCCCAGCTGCCCCCCGGCTGGCACTGACTCTCGTAGGTGTCCTCTGCGGCATAGCCAACATCGCAGGTGATCTCAAGAGTCTCTCCAGCTCTGTAGGTGCTTTGCAGCCCATAGACCTTCCCGTTCTGCACCTCGGGTACCTTACAGCCGATGGCTACAGGGGACATGAGCAGCAGCTGTGAAGCTCAGTGCAGGGGCAGCTGCTGCACACGCAGCCCCCTCCCTTCTGCCTGCTGCCACAAGCACTGCTCCCGCAGCACTTGAGCAACTCGGGCTAGTGGAAGGTGTCCCTGTGGCAGGGAGTCAGAACTAGAGGATCTTTAAGGTTGCTCCCAACCCCCCCCCATCGGCGACTCTCCAGCATGCAGCATCCCTTCCAGCAGCCCCATCCCCTGCCGTGCAGCATCCTCTCACCTTCACAGCGGGGCAGGGGCTTGCTCCAGACCCCAGCCTCAGTGCAGTTGATGGACACGTTCCTGAGCAGCTGGTAGCCCTCCCTGCAGCTGTAGTGCACAGTCACACCCGGGGCAAACTTCTCCAGGGACTGCCCAGTGTGCAGCCCGTTGGCGATGTTTGGTGGCTGAGGACACTTCACCTCTGGAGAGGGGAAAGGAAAGAGCCATGAGAGCTGGGAAAGGTGATCCTGAGAGACAGCTCAGCTCCAACCTCCTGCATTTCATGTATAGGGAAGTGCAAAGGAGAGGTCAGAGGTACCCCAGGTACTGCCAGGTCTATCCTGACAGCCAGCCTGTGGGTGCTCTGTCTCTTTCCTGACTTTCCTGGACCAGGAAGGTTGAATCATTCATCAGAATCCATCTGGTCTCACCCTAGAGGCTGTGCCATGCCCCATGCCTGTGTCCGGCCCCCAGCACCCGCACTGGTCAGCTCTCCATGCCACATTGCACCCTGGCTGCCACCAGGTGGAGGGTGCTGGCTGTGGAGACCCCTACTCTCTTGGTCTGCCATTAAGTGATGTGCCAGCTCCTGGGCATACACTGTGGGGTCACCAGCACCCAGCCCCAGCAGGAGAGATGCTGGAGCTGTAGCCAGCTGTGGAGTGATGGGAGGCAGCTTGTGCTTCATGTAACAAGAGCTGCAGACTGCACTGAAGGGGAATTTAATGCCTCACTTAAGGTCCCAGTGGCAATGGTCAAGGTCCCCACAGTGCTCTGAGCCACTCTGGAAGGCTCTCACCCCAGGGGCCAGCCCATGGACTCACCTTCACAGCGAGGGCCAGGCTGGCTCCAGTTCCCTGATGCTTTACAGAACACAGTAGGGTCTCCAACCAGGTAGTGCCCAGGGTCGCAGGAGTAGGTCACAGCCATCCCCAGGCTGAACCAGGCTCTGCCCTGGCCGTTGTGGCTGCCGTTGCTCAGCCCTGGAGGCGTAGGGCAGGGTCGGACTGCACCAGGGAGACAAAGCCGAAGTCAGCAGGATAGCAGCCAGGGGAAGGCAGGAGGCTGATGCTGCCTTGCGGGGCTGATGCTGCCCAGCAGGGGAAGGGCTCAGCCCGCACAAGCTGCTCCTGCCTGCCAGGAGCACCGAGCAGGCAGGGCTGCCCGCGGGGTGCCCACACTCACCCTTCTCACAGGCAGGCACCGGTGGATCCCAGCTGCCCCCCGGCTGGCACTGACTCTCGTAGGTGTCCTCTGCGGCATAGCCAACATCGCAGGTGATCTCAAGAGTCTCTCCAGCTCTGTAGGTGCTTTGCAGCCCATAGACCTTCCCGTTCTGCACCTCGGGTACCTTACAGCCGATGGCTGCAGGGGACATGAGCAGCAGCTGTGAAGCTCAGTGCAGGGGCAGCTGCTGCACACGCAGCCCCCTCCCTTCTGCCTGCTGCCACAAGCACTGCTCCCGCAGCACTTGAGCAACTCGGGCTAGTGGAAGGTGTCCCTGTGGCAGGGAGTCAGAACTAGAGGATCTTTAAGGTTGCTCCCAACCCCCCCCCATCGGCGACTCTCCAGCATGCAGCATCCCTTCCAGCAGCCCCATCCCCTGCCGTGCAGCATCCTCTCACCTTCACAGCGGGGCAGGGGCTTGCTCCAGACCCCAGCCTCAGTGCAGTTGATGGACACGTTCCTGAGCAGCTGGTAGCCCTCCCTGCAGCTGTAGTGCACAGTCACACCCGGGGCAAACTTCTCCAGGGACTGCCCAGTGTGCAGCCCGTTGGCGATGTTTGGTGGCCGAGGACACTTCACCTCTGGAGAGGGGAAAGGAATTGCCCTGGGGGTCAGTGGTTTGGTGGTTTGTCTGCTTCTAGGACCATTTGGGTGCTATCAGGGTTCTGTCCTGAATTCTGTTCAGGCTTGGTTCTATTTGCTGGCCCAGAGTTAGCACAGGGAGAGCAGCACCAAGGGTGCACTTGGGTTGTGGCCAGAGGCAACGACTGGTAAGAGAGTGTCGACAGGAGAACCCAGAGGCTCATCATGGGACCTGGCAGAAGATGCACAAGGCCATGGAAACAGCAAGAGCAGTGGGGAGCTGTGATTGCTTCCCATTTCAGCAGGGGGATGAGGACACCCCACATCTGACTAGCATCATAGAATCAAGCAGGTTGGAAGAGACCTCCAAGCTCAGCCAGGTCAACCTAGCACCCAGCCCTGGCCAAGCAGCCAGACCATGGCACTAAGTGCCCCAGCCAGGCTTGGCTTCAGCACCTCCAGGCACAGCCACTCCACCACCTCCCTGGGCAGCCCATTCCAATGCCAATCACTCTCTCTGCCAACAACTTCCTCCTCACATCCAGCCTAGACTTGCCCTGGGCACAACTTGAGGCTGTGTCCCCTTGTTCTGTTGCTGGGTGCCTGGCAGCAGAGCCCAACCCCACCTGCCTACAGCCTCCCTTCAGGGAGCTGCAGACAGCAATGAGCTCTGCCCTGAGCCTCCTCTTCTGCAGGCTAAACAAGACTAGAAGAGGAATCCCAGGATCCACCCTTGGGGTAACAGAAATTGCCAGCCCCACAGCTGCAGCCACCCCTGTGACCCTTCCATGCTCCTTTCTGTTCAGCTCTTTGAGAGCCGAGGTAGTGGAAGGAGGAGAGGGGAGAGGGGAAGGAGGTCAGACTGATCCCAGCTTTGCTTTCGCACAGGACACAGGAGGGAGCTTTCCCCAGCGGCTGTCGCCAGATACTTGCCCCTCTTGCAGACTGGCAGAGGTGGGCTCCAGGTGAGGTCAGCCTGGCAGCTGCTGGTGCGGGAGCCCTGCAGGGTGAAGCCTGTGTGGCAGGCGAAGCTGACGCTGTCCCCTGCCCTGTAGGAGTTGCGACTGAAGGGCACTCTCCTCCCATAGCGGATGTGTGGGAATGGGCAGCGAGCAGCTGGAGAGGGGAGAGAAGGAAAACCTGAGCCTCCGAGCTCTCAGCGTGTCCCTGCCTGTGGCAGCTGCTGTGGCACACCTCGGGCTACCTGCCAGGCTCTCAGTGCCCTGCAGCCTTTCAGCCTGACCTCCTGTTTGCCACTTCACTCTGCTGCCTCACCCCAGCTCATTTTTTGCTTATCACAGCCACTTTCAACCCGAGAGAACTCAAACCCCATCCCTCACTGGGCCAGCTCCCCATCTCACTGCTGTGAGGTGCTGCATCCCATAACCAGCTTCTCTGTGGCAGCCTGAGCACCTAGGTCAAGCCCTTGTTCCAAGCTGGGCAGGTTGTGAAAGAGTCTCCACAGCCTCCTGTAGCAAGCTCCTAACTGCCTTCCCCCTGGCTGCTGCAGGGCACAGGGTGGCTCTGGGGCTGACCCAGGAGATCTTTTCCATGAGCAGAGGAGCTCAGAGGCTCTGTGATGCTCAGGGACTAATCTGCTGTGGTCCACCTGGGCCCAGCACAGGGCTCCCAGCTACCTCCAGAAGGACAAACAAAAGGATCAGTGAGGAGAGGAGCTGAGATGGTGAAGAGGAGGGCTATGGGAGGAAGGCCCCAGGGCTACAGAGCAAGGAGAGGAGCCGAGAAGGTGAAGAGGAAGGCTGTGGGAGGAAGGCCCCAGGGCTACAGAGCAAGGAGAGGAGCCGAGAAGGTGAAGAGGAAGGCTGTGGGAGGAAGGCCCCAGGGTTGCAAAGCAAGGAGAGGAGCAGAGATGGTGAAGAGGAAGGCTGTGGGAGGAAGGCCCCAGGGCTGCAGACCTGCTGGTCTCCCTTACCTTGAGCCCCAGCTGCAGCGTCCAGGAGCAAAGCAGAGCTGCCCAAGAGGTGGAGGATGAAGGTGAGCAGCATGCTCTGGTCCCTGGCACAGACTGCAGCCCCTGGCTGGCTGCTGGAAGATATGCACACCCCAGTTCCCCCCAGATGCAGAAGGAGCCACAGCTGTGGGGCTTCCCAGGGCCACAAGACAGGAACCTGTGGGCTCCCCAGCACAGGGAAGGTGCTGCCATCACCCCCGGGCAGACTGTGGGCCCCACAGGCTGCTTCTGCTGCTGTTTTGGGCATGAGAGGATGGGCCCCTGGGACCTAGAGATGTCTGTGAGAGAGAGGTGGGTGCAGGCACAAAGGTGCTGGCAACCACACTGTGTCCTCAATGGAGGGCATCCTTGCTTAGGGGAAGTGGCACAGGTGCCCAGGTAGTGATGAGAGCTGAAGCAGCACAGGAAGGGCAGAGCATTCTCCCCCTTTTCACTCATGCAATAGGTGGCAGCTGGGGACATATCTGTCCCTCAGGACCCTGGGTGCTCTAGCCAGGAGCTGCAGTGCACAGCCCAACCTTGCTGCAGGTTGTGATGACAGGGCAAGGGGTGAGGGGTTTAAACTGGCAGAGGAGAGATTGAAATTGGATGTTAGGAAAGGGTTCTTTGCAGTGAGGGTGGTGAGACACTGGCACAGGTTGCTCAGGGAGGCTGTGGAGCACAGAATGTGATCAACTGGCACAGGTTGCCCAGGGAGGCTGTGGAGCACAGAATGTGATCAACTGGCACAGGTTGCTCAGGGAGGCTGTGGAGCACAGAATGTGATCAACTGGCACAGGTTGCTCAGGGAGGCTGTGGAGCACAGAATGTGATCAACTGGCACAGGTTGCTCAGGGAGGCTGTGGAGCACAGAATGTGATCAACTGGCACAGGTTGCTCAGGGAGGCTGTGGAGCACAGAATGTGATCAACTGGCACAGGTTGCTCAGGGAGGCTGTGGAGCACAGAATGTGATCAACTGGCACAGGTTGCTCAGGGAGGCTGTGGAGCACAGAATGTGATCAACTGGCACAGGTTGCTCAGGGAGGCTGTGGAGCACAGAATGTGATCAACTGGCACAGGTTGCTCAGGGAGGCTGTGGAGCACAGAAGCACAGAATGTGATCAACTGGCACAGGTTGCTCAGGGAGGCTGTGGAGCACAGAATGTGATCAACTGGCACAGGTTGCTCAGGGAGGCTGTGGAGCACAGAAGGTGATCAACTGGCACAGGTTGCTCAGGGAGGCTGTGGAGCACAGAAGCACAGAATGTGATCAACTGGCACAGGTTGCTCAGGGAGGCTGTGGAGCACAGAAGCACAGAATGTGATCAACTGGCACAGGTTGCTCAGGGAGGCTGTGGAGCACAGAAGCACAGAATGTGATCAACTGGCACAGGTTGCTCAGGGAGGCTGTGGAGCACAGAAGCACAGAATGTGATCAACTGGCACAGGTTGCTCAGGGAGGCTGTGGAGCACAGAAGCACAGAATGTGATCAACTGGCACAGGTTGCTCAGGGAGGCTGTGGAGCACAGAAGCACAGAATGTGATCAACTGGCACAGGTTGCTCAGGGAGGCTGTGGAGCACAGAAGCACAGAATGTGATCTTTGATCTGGATGCAGTACTCCAGATGGGGTCTCAGCAGAGCAGAGCAGAGGGGGAGAATCACCTCCCTGGCTCTGCTGGCCACACTAACAATCTATGTACTGGATCTAATAATCTATGGATAGGATCATCTCCAGAAGTCCTTTCCAACCCAAACTCTTCTCTGATGGTACCACTCAATTACAAGCACAGCAGCTAAGTCTCTCATCTACCTTCAACAGTGCCTTTTGCTGACCATACCCACAAGCTATGTCCCAGCACTCACAGCTCCTTCCAGGTGGCTGCAGGGAGATCATTTCAAGTTGATCC
This sequence comes from Tricholaema leucomelas, assembly GCA_013400475.1. NCBI lineage: Eukaryota > Metazoa > Chordata > Aves > Piciformes > Lybiidae > Tricholaema lacrymosa > Tricholaema leucomelas. The sequence continues at coordinate 7,307 of WAAF01019539.1, forward strand.
CTAAATCAACTGTTAAATCCTTTGTGAAAACCACTCTGGACCCTAGGGTACGAGGAGCTGTGCTGAGATGAAAGTCACAAAGCAGGACACGAGGTGAAGTGATGAAGCTTCACCTCTGGGTTCACTTCATCTGATCACTCCCGTGGCTGATAGTAAGAGAGAAACAAATCTGCACAGCAACCTGCTTGTTCTGCAGTCTGGCTTCCCAAAACAGGCCCTCAGGGTGCTTCAGTGACACCAGAACAGGACAGTGCTCTGCTGGGAAGGGAGAACTTTGTGGGTCTGCCTGGAACAAGAGCAGGTGGAAATGGCCCTTTGTGTTTTTGACTCCCATGAGATGCAGGTTCCTGTTAGCAGGAAAGCTCTGCTGAAAATGCAGAAACAAAAAGGTCTGCAGTAGACACATTTCAAACACTTCTCCTTCCCAGCCATGCATCACGAGGAGCTCAGATGGGACCAGACAAAACCCTAACCCTCAACGCCCTGATTTATCAGCAGCTAAAAGTCCCAAGCATCTTGAGCTGGCTTCAGGCTTAACAAATTTCAATCCCATCACAGTTTGGTTTCCCACCTGGAGTACTGTGTGCAGTTCTGGAGCCCCCAACACAAGAAGGACATGGAACTGCTGGAGCCAGTCCAGAGGAGAGCCACGAAGATGCTCAGAGGGCTGCAGCAGCTCTGCTCTGAGGACAGGCTGAGAGAGTTGGGGCTCTGCAGCCTGGAGAAGAGAAAGCTTCGAGGAGACCTTAGAGTGGCTTTGCAGTATCTGAAGGGAGCCTACAGGAAGGCTGGGGAGGGACTATTGACAAGGTCTGGGAATGTCAGGACGAGGGGGAATGGGTTTGAACTGGCAGAGGGGAGATTTAGACTGGATGTTAGGAGGAAGTTCTTTACAGTGAGGGTGGTGAGACACTGGCACAGGTTGCCCAGGGAGGTTGTGGATGCTTCCTCCCTGGAGGCGTTTAAGGCCAGGCTGGATGAGGCCTTGAGCAGCCTGGCCTAGTGGGAGGTGTCCCTGCCTATGGCAGGGGGTTGGAGCTGGATGATCCTTGAGGTCCCTTCCAACCTAAACCATTCTATGATTCTATAAACAGGAAAGCTTCAAATCTTCATTTGAGGAGATGCTACAAGATCTCCCTCACTTCATTCAGTCAGCATTTAGTGGGGCTGAGTTAAAACCAGCACCAGTTAACATCAACAAACAGTTAACACCAACACAGAGTTATTGCCAACACCAACCACCAGTTAACACCAACAGCCAGTTAACACCAACAGCCAGTTAACACCAGCCCCACAAGGTGTGCTTTCTAGCAGCCAGACAAATCAAGGGCAGGTCTGCCTGGGTCTTTAAGACCCAAGGAGTGAGGTCCCATCATCCACGTTGCCCTTGTGGCAGTGCCAAAGTCTGACTTGAGTTGGGCACCGCAGGTTTCTTCGCTCACCTCCACCCACCCTTCACAAGCCATCTTCAACAGAATGATCAGGTGAGACAGGATGAAAACAAAGCACACACAGAGGAGGTTTGTGTCCTCCTTGGAGGGCTAAATTAAGACTTTGGCTTGATGTGCATTTGCCTCTACTTTGAGTGCAGCATCAGAGCAAGGAGTGGAGCAAGAGCCCCAAACCCTCTCCAATATCACAGCAGCCCCGAGGTATCCTGGGGCTGAGCTTACACCCAGCCAAACCTTTGTGGTGTCCAGGTGTACAGCACCACCTGAAAGAGCCTTTGAAGCCTAAATCCAGACAGCAGTCCCTTGCCTCAATCACTCCAAGCAGCTGCATTTGAGCTGAAAGTGCAAAGCTCCACAGGTAGCAACGTTCAGATGCTTGGTGGTATCTGCCAGGACACCTGCAAGTGGGCTCGGACAGCACCTGCCTGGAGATGAGCTCCACTGCACCCTGAGCTCCCACTCAAATGGGTTCCTCCTGGGGCTTTGGGCTTGCCAAAAGCTTCAGCACTTCAAGAGAAGCATCAAGGCACTGCAGGGACAGGAAGGATGTTTCAGCAGGGTGCTTGCTGCAGAACTCCGACGCGATACAGAGAGAGTGGCGGAGCAGAGACCTTCAGCTGCAGCTGACCACTGGCTTTAGAGCAGGCAGGAAGAGGCAGAATAACAACAACACTTCTTTGTCATGTGGCAGTTCAATTATTTTCTCTCTGCTAAGGTGCACAGCTGCAGGGACAAGGCTCAAGCTCACCTCGAAGCAGCATTTGCAGCTTTGTTTTCACATCAGTGTTTTCAGCGCTTTCACTACCAGACTCACCCTCCCCTCCCTCCCCATTTCTATCAACTTTTTGATCACTCAGACAAAGACATTCACCATTAATCCTCTCCACAGCACCTTCCATCTCAACACATTCAAGAAAGCCCTGAATCCTGATCAGATCCAGGCACAAAGTGGCTTTAGTGAGGCTGAGAAACTGGAGGTGCCTCCCCAAGAGCAGGATTTTCTTGCGCCAACATTTGTTTGTCTTTGGCACTGTTGGGATGGGGATAACTGCTCTTGATTTCTGAAGAGCATTCTCAGCTGGGTGGTGGAGACCTCCCAGCCCAGTCCTGTGCATGAGCTGCTGTGTGCAATGCAATGCAGCCAAAAGTGCCAAGTGCTTGCTGGGATGCAGCTGGGAGCAGCAGAGCTTTGCCATCCAAGGTCTCTTCTTGGCCAGTTTCACAGGAGGGAAAAGGAGAGCATGGGCACAAGTGTCATCGAGTCCAACATGTCTGGAGGTGTCTCCAGGCTGTGTCCATTCCTTCATCTAGACATTCATAATCAGCATTGCCAGGAGGAGAGGGAAGATTCCTACAAGAGACAAATTAGAAGCTTCAGACAGAATTGTTTTGGCTTGGGAAAGGCCTCTAAGGTCATCCAGTCCAACCACCGACCCAGCACCACCCTGGCCACTAAACCATGTCCCCAGCTGCCATGTCCACGTTTTCTGAACCCCTCCAGGGATGGTGACTCCACCACCTCCCTGGGCAGCCTGTTCCAATGCCTGACCACTCTTTTAGTGCAGATTTTTTTTTCCCTAATATCCAATTTAAACCTCCCCTGGTCCAACTCGAGGCCATTTCCTCTTCTCCTATCACTCAATAGTAGATACTCAACTCTCTTTCCCCTCCCTGGTCCTCTTTACTTTTCTTCTCCCTTTTCACAGCATGATCTTACAGCAACAACAGCACAAATATGATCTGGGTCATATCTAGAGGCTTTTAAGCCTATTTCAAGCAGAAGACAGAGGAGGCAACACGATGAAGGCAGACAAGAGCACACTTGTGGGGCACAAGGAATAGATGTCACTTAGAATCATAGAATCAGTCAGAGATGGAAGGGACCACAAGGATCAGCCAGTTCCAACCCCCCTGGCCATGCCCAGGGACACCTCACACTAGATCAGGCTGTCCACAGCCTCATCCAGCCTGGCCTTAAACACCTCCAAGGATGAGGCTTCCACCACCTTCCTGGGCAACCCCTTCCAGGCTCTCACCAGCCTTACGCTGAAGAACTTCTTCCTAACATCCAGTCTGCATCTCCTCATTTCCAGCTTTGTTCCATCCCTCCCAGTCCTGTCACTCCCTGACAGCCTAAAAAGTCCCTCCCTAGCTTTCTTGTAGCCCTCCCTTAAGATACTGAAAGGCCACCATAAGGTCACCTGGGAGCCTTCTCCTCTCCAGACTGAACAGCCCCAACTCCCTGCACTTACCAGCAATGATGATGTTTGCACCACCTGGAAAGGAAGGAAGCCAAAATGTGAGACCCAGCAGGGAAGTTCATCAAACTCACAACAGAAGCAGCTCATATCAGAGCTGGCAACACAAACAGAGTGAGAGCCCTGCACAACAGAGCATATCATGCTGGCAACATGAATAGAGTGAGAACCCTGCACAGCCCAACTCCAGAGCACCATTACAACCCAGATGGATTGACCTGGATGCATTCCCACCAGCGTGCAGGTCCACACTGCAACCTAATCATGCTCTGTTGGCACCAGATGTTACCTGAAGCTGCCTCAGGAAGCAGCAGTAGTTTAATCCCCAGCAGGATTATCATGGAATCACACAATTGGTTTGGTTGGGAAAGTCCTCTAAGGCCATCAAGTCCAAGCATCAACACCATGGCTGCTAAACCATGGCCAATTTCTGCCCTTCCCTTGCTCCTTCCACTTTGTCAACACTTCTGAACTATCACAGAATCACTGAGGCTGCAGGAGAGCTCTGAGATCACCCATTCCAACACCACCATGGCCACTAAAGCATGCTCCCAAGTGCTATGTCCTTGTGTTTCTTGAAGACCTCCAGGGGTGGTGACTCCACCACCTCCAGTGCCAACCCCACCTCACTGCAGCCTCCTTTCAGGGAGCTGTAGCCTCCTACAGTGAGGTCTCCCCTCAGTCTCCAGCCTAAACAAGCCAATTGCTCTCAGCTGCTCCTCTCCTGACCTCTTCTCCAGACCCTCCACCAGCTTTGTTGCTCTTCTGAATTGAGCATTGCCAGATGAAGGGTAAAAAAAAGGCATTATCAAGACAGAGAGGAGGCAGCAAGACAGCCTCAGGAGATGATAAACAGACAGAGACAGACAGACAGACAGACAGACATCACCTTTGCATTCAGGAGCAGGCCTGCTCCAGCCTCTCTGGGTTGGATCTCCTGCAAGGCACTGCAGCAAGGCTGTTCCAGCAAGGGTGAAGCCTTCCTTGCACTTATAAGCTACCACGGAGCCATGGACAAAGGCTGTGCCCTTTGTGCCATTGTGCAGCCCATTGGCAATGCTGGGAGGCTCTTCACAGTGCTGGCCTAAGGGAGGGACAGCAGCAAGAGTGTCTGAGTGCTCCTTCTGACTGAGTAGGCCAAGAGGGGTGTGGAGAGAAGGGAGTGCAGCCAAAGCTCATGCAGTGAGCAGCAGCTGAAACTGCTCCGAGCTTTCTTGCTTGCCTCTCGACCTCAGCTGCTGCCTGTTGGCCCCAGCTCCAGCATCCCACCCCTGAATTAGCCACTGAAGTGCCTAAGCAAGCTACAAGAAATGTTTCAGCCATTTCTAGCTCCACACAGCACTGTCCACTGGCTGCCAGCACTAGACCCAGTTGAGTGGATGGAGTTCTAACATCCAGTGGATCTTCACCCTTCCCTGGTAGCTAAAGGAAATCTGTCTGCAGGCATTGCCTTTTCTCCAGCAATTTCTGCCCTTCCCTTGCTCCTTCCACTTTGTCAACACTTATGAACTAACACAGAATCACTGAGGCTGCAGGAGAGCTCTGAGATCATCCATTCCAACCAGCAACCCAACACCACCATGGCCACTAAAGCATGCTCCCAAGTGCTATGTCCTTGTGTTCCTTGAAGACCTCCAGGGGTGGTGACTCCACCACCTGCAGTGCCTGTTCCAATCTCTGAACACCCTCCCAGTACAGAAACTTTTCTTCATCTCCAACCTAACCCTCCCCTGGCACAACTTCAGGCCATTTCCTCTCATCCTATCACCTGAAACTAGGGAGAAGAGACCAACCCCACCTCACTGCAGCCTCCTTTCAGGGAGCTGTAGGAAGCAGTGAGGTCTCCCCTCAGCCTCCAGCCTGAACAAGCCAATTGCCCTCAGCTGCTCCTCTCCTGACCTCTTCTCCAGACTCTCCATCAGCTTTGTTGCTCTTCTAATCCTTCTGAATTGAGCACTGCCAGAGGAAGGGTAAAAAAGAGGCATTATCAAGACAGAGAGGAGGCAGCAAGACAGCCTCAGGAGATGATAAACAGACAGACAGACAGACAGACATCACCTCTGCATTCAGGAGCAGGCCTGCTCCAGCCTCCCTGGGTTGGATCTCCTGCAAGGCACTGCAGCAAGGCTGTTCCAGCAAGGGTGAAGCCTTCCTTGCACTTATAAGCTACCACGGAGCCATGGACAAAGGCTGTGCCCTTTGTGCCATTGTGCAGCCCATTGGCAATGCTGGGAGGCTCTTCACAGTGCTGGCCTAAGGGAGGGACAGCAGCAAGAGTGTCTGAGTGCTCCTTCTGACTGAGTAGGCCAAGAGGGGTGTGGAGAGAAGGGAGTGCAGCCAAAGCTCATGCAGTGAGCAGCAGCTGAAACTGCTCTGAGCTCCACCACCTCCCTGGGCAGCCTGTTGGACAAGAAAACTCAACCTGGGGTCTCACAGCACTGACATCCTGAGCACAAGGACAGCACAAGTACAAGCAGCCCGAGCCCATCAGCAAGGCAGCTACACCACACAGCTCCAGCTCTTATCTTCATGTCTCTCTGCAGGGTTTTCCCCTCTTACCTTGACAGGATGGAGGTTCTGGCTCCCAATTCACTCCACTTCCTGACACCACACATTTGGCAGAAGATGAACCCTTCAACTGGTACCTGAAGAAAGAGAAGGAGTTTAATGTTTCCCAGAAGACATCCCAGAATGGTTCCTTCCCTTGCTCTCCACCACTGCATGCTGGCAACCAGATGTTGTCCCTGCTGTGAAATGGGACCTGGCCACATCAAAGGCACCAAATCAGGGCACTAAAGAGAGATGAACTGAAGCAGGTGGCTGAGTGACCAAGCCCATGTGTGTTCCACCTGCTCACCTCACTGAGGACCTAACAGTTTCACTGGGGACCTGTAGTGGGAAACCCTCTTCACATTGAGGGTGCTGGAGCAGGCTGCCCAGAGAGGTTGTGGAGTCTCCTTGTCTGGAAAGGTCCCAACCCACCCTAGGCCACTGTGATCCTGGGCAAGCTGCTGTGGGTGCTCTGCTTTAGCATGGGTTTGGACTGGATGATCCCCAGAGGTCCATTCCAACCCTCACCATGCTGGGATTCTGTGAAAGAAGGGAGGGAATGGGGGTGGATGTTCCCACCTGTGACCTGTATGCTCTGCCCCCCAAGTTGGTCACTTTTAAGCAGTGATCCACTCACCCAGGATGACAGCTGAACATCACCACTGACTCAAAGAGGAACTTGCTGCCAGTCACATCCCCATTGGCTATGGTGGGAGCGACACAGCTCTGTCCTAGAGGGATGGAAAGCAGCACAGGAATGACTTCAAACCCAGAGGTGAGCATCACCCAGATTTGAGAGCAACTCCTCAGGTGCAGATCACTCAGGCAGCCAAGACAGGATAGGGATGGAGCTACTCACGTGTACAGAAGTCTGTGTCTGCAGACCAGGATGCATCATCCTGACAGGTGACATCAGGGGACTTCCCTCTTGCTGCAGCATAGCCTGGGTTACACTGATACCTCAGCACAGTTCCAGCAGGAAAGCTCTCACCTACAGCCACCGGCATCTGGGCGAAGGGGAAGTGTGGAGCAGGACCACAGTAGACTAACAATTGGAGACCACAGCAAGGTTGGTTAGAGGAGAGCAGCCAAAGGGGCTGAGTAACACCAGCAAACAGTGTGCCCTGCAGCACACAACACTTTACCCTGCTTGGGTCTGGGAGAGAGTCTGCATCCAACCCAGTTAGCAAACAGCAGCACATCTCAGACTTCAGCACAGACTCACTTTGGCTGGAAATGCCTCTAAGAGCATCCAGCCCAACCAGCAACCCAACACCACCATGCCCACTGAACCATGTCCCCAAGTGCCATACCCACAGGTTTCTTGGAACACCTCCAGGGATGGGGACTCCACCACCTCCCTGGGTAGCCTGTTCCAATCCCTGACCACTCTTGCGGCAAAGAAATCTTTCCTGATACCCAACCTAAGCCTCCCCTGGTGCAACTTGAGGCCATTTCCTCTCATTCTGTCACCTGGGAGAAAGAATCCTCTCCCACCTCCTTCTAACCTCCTCTCAGGGAGTTGTGGGGAGCAATGAGGTCTCCCTTCAGTCTCTTCTCCAGCCTGAACAACCTCAGTTCCTTTGCTTAATCAGAGAGAAGATGCAGCTGGGGCAGCCTCACAGATGCTGCCTTGCCGACCACAACCCAACCTGCAACACTTTGACTCAGCAGAGCTCAAGAGCCAAACCTCCCCAGCAGGTCTGGAAGCTGGTGAAGCAAGTCTGTCATGTGTAGGGAGGACCTTTTGCCTCTCAGTGCATTTCTGTATCAATTGCTGCTCACAAATAAGCAGTTTCAGGTCTAAACAATGAACTGGGCTGGGCTAGCTCGATGGGGACCCAAGGCAGCACTGTCTGCAAGGCCATGGCTACAACAGCTCAAGCTTTGGATGCTGACCTGCTCAACAGCTCTTTGACCTGCTTCATTGCAGTTGCTGAAGGAAACAAGCTGGTATTCACCTGGGTCACAGGTTGGCAGAGGTGGATTCCAGCTGCTGTTTGCTTCACAAGTAACCAGGCTGCTGCCACTCAGCCGATAGCCAGGGTGACACCCAAAGGTCACTGTGTCTTTGTATGTGTGCTTGGTGCCAAAGCCAGACAACCTTTTGCCATTGGGCACTTCTGGGTTCTCACAGCTGACCACTGGAAATGAACAGAGTGAGGATATTACAAGGAGAACAAGACCAACAGCAACACTGAACCATGTGAGAAGCTCACAAAGAGCTCTGGGCTGTCCCCTGAGCTCTGGATTCACTCTGGACTCACTCTGTGCTGCCTCCTGAGCTCTGGATTCACTCTGGGCTGTCCTCTGAGCTCTGGACTCACTCTGTGCTGCCTCCTGAGCTCTGGATTCACTCTGGGCTGTCCCCTGAGCTCTGGA
>WAAF01019539.1:16429-70276 GCA_013400475.1 Tricholaema leucomelas
CCTACACGACGCCTGTCCGATCTAAATGAACCGAGTGAGGATATTACAGGGAGAACAAGACCAACAGCAACGCTGAACCGTATGATAAGCTCAGAATTCACTCTGGGCTGTCCCCTGAGCTCTGGATTCACTCTGGGCTGTCCCCTGAGCTCTGGATTCACTCTGGGCTCACTCTGTGCTCCCTCCTGAGCCCTGGACTCACTCTGGACTGTCCCCTGAGCTCTGGAACACCTCCAAGAACGGAGACTCCACCACCTCCCTGGGCAGCCTGTTCCAATGCCTGACCACTCAGGGAACAAATTTTTCACAATGTCCAACCTAAACCTCCCCTGGTACAACTTGAAGCCATTTCCTCTTCTATCACTTGTTACTGGGGAAAAGAGCTCAACCCCCACCTGCCTCCAGCCTCCTTTCAGGGAGCTGCAGAGAGCCAGAAGGTCTCCCTTCAGCCTTCTCTTCTCCAGACTAAACACCCCCAGCTCCCTCAGCTGCTCTTTCCCAGCCCTGTTCTCCAGACCCTTTCTCAGCTTTGTTGCCCTCCTCTGGAGCTGCTCCAGCCCCTCCATGTCCTTCTTGGAGTGAGGGCCCCAAAACTGAAGCCAGGACTCAAACTGCAGCCTCACCAGTGCACAGCACAGGGGCACAATCACATCCCTACTCCTGCTGGCCACACTATTGCTGGTCCAGGCCAGGATGCTGTTGGCCACACACTGGCTCATGTTCAGCTGGCTGTCCACCACCATCCCTAGAATCAGGGGAGGGATGAGAAATAAAGTCAAAAGAATAAGGAGAGGAAGCATTTACCTTTGCATTCAGGGACTGAACCACTCCACACTCCCTCCTGGTTCTCATCTGCTGTGCATTGAATTGTGGCATCTCCAATAAGAGCAAAATCTTTGTTGCATCTGTAGGTTACAGTCATGCCATAGGTGTAGTCTCTGTCCTCACCAGTGATCTGCCCATTCTCTATCTCAGGAGGTGGTAAACAGGAAATAACTGCATGGCAAAACAACAGCAAGAACATTTGCATTGAATCAGAGAGTGGTAAGGGTTGAAAGGGACCTCTGGAGATCATCCTTCAGCAACCTCTCTACTAAAGCAGGGCACCCACAGCAGCTTGCCCAGGATCACAATGGCTAGGTGAGACTGGGATCTCTCCAGGCAAGGAGACTCCACAACCTCTCTGGGCAGCCTCCTCCAGGGCTCCAGCACCCTCACACCAAAGAATTTTTGACTCCTGTTCAGATGGAACCTTCTGGGTTCCAGTTTGTGCCCCTTGTCCCTGGGCACCACTGACAAGAGCCCAGCCCCACCCTTTGGCTCTTGCTGAGCATCACTTAGACCCCCTCTGTTGCTGCTCTTCTCCAGGCTCAATACCCCCAGGGCTCTCAGCCTTTCCTCCTCACAGAGGTGCTCCAGGCCCCTCAGCATCCTTGTAACCTCCACTGAACTCTCTCCAGTATTTCCCTGTCCCTCTTGAACTGGGGAGCCCAAAGCATCCACCTTGCTGTGCTCCACACTAGCAGATCTGTTGTCACAGTGCTGAGGAAGAGCTGCACACAAAGCATTGCTTACTGGCACAGTATGGAATCCTGTCCCAGGAAACTCCAGTGTCATCAAGCACACAGGTGGCAGTGGACTTCCCAACCAGTCGGTACCTGAGAGAAGGGAAGGTAGAATTTCTTGGAAATGAGGGGGAAGAGGCTCTGAGGGGACCTTCTTGTGGCCTTTCAGGATCTGAAGGGGGCCTACAGAAGAGCTGGGGAGGGATTTTTTTAGGCTCTCAGGGAGTGACAGGACTGAGGGGACTGGAGCAAAGCTGGAGATGGGGAGAGTCAGATTGGACATGAGGAGGAAGCTCTTCAGCTTGAGAGTGGTAAGAGGCTGGAATGGGTTGCCCAGGGAGGTGGTTGAGGCCCCATGGCTGGAGGTGTTTCAGGCCAGGCTGGCTGAGGCTGTGTGCAGCCTGCTCTAGGGTAGGGTGTCCCTGGGCATGGCAGGGGGTTGGAACTGGCTGCTCCTTGTGGTCCCTTCCAACCCTGACTGATTCTGTGACAATTCAGAAAGTTGTAGTATCTAAAGGCATTCTCTGGAGGAGCTGAACCCTAGGGGGAAAGCAGCCCTCCTGTGACACAGAATGGTAGGGATTGGAAGGGACCTTCAGAGATCACCCAGTCCAACCCCAGCCCTGCTAAAGCAGGGGCACCCACAGCAGCTTGCCCAGGATCACAATGGCCAGAGCAGGTTGGAAGCTCTGCAGAGAAGGAGACTCCACAACCTCTCTGGGCAGCCTACTGCAGGGCTCCACCACCCTCACACCAAATGAGTTTCTCCTCCTGTTCAGATAGAACTTCTTATGTTCATCTTTGTTCCCAATACCCCTTGTCCTGTCCCTGGGCACCACTGAACTAAGTCTGGCCTCTCTCCTTCTGGCACCCACCCTTTAAGTATTGATCAACATTGGTAAGATCTCCCTCAGTCTTCCCTCTGCAGGCTAAAAGCCCCAAGTCCCTCAGCCTTTCCTCATAAGACATGTTCCAGTCCTTTAATCATTTCTGCTGAACCCTCTCAAGCAGTTCCCTGTTCTCCCTGAACTGAATTTTCTCAGCACCTCAACAAAGGCAACACATAGTGCAGCTGGAGGAAAGTTAGGCCATGGATTCATCCAGTTCTGGAGCACCCAACACAAGAAGAAGAGAAGGTTATAAGCTCACAGGACCATGAACCAGATGCCATCCCCATCCTGAGTCTGCTCAGCCCCATGCTGTGCAGTGGGAGATCCAAAAAGCAGCTCCAGAGCTGGGTGACACCAAAGCACCGTAACTGCTCCCTTTCCCTCTCATCCCCATCCTGGCATCCCCAGGACCCCACAACCCTCTTTTCCTGAGACCCTTTAGCTAAGATGTGGAGAACCAGACCCATCACACAACAGCAAACCTTGAATCATTAACAGCCACCAAGGGAAAAGGAACAAAACCTGCAAGGTTTGCAATCTGCAGAGACCATGCCCCCGGGAGCAGCTAGTCTGGTTTGACAGCAAGAACAGGAAAGAGCCTGACCCCCACAACTGCAAACACCTCCCCACCGTGACTCTGTTTGCCAAGGAAACAGCCTCCAGCTATTAAAAGCCTCCTGAGGCTCCCATGGGTGCTGTCACCCAGCCTCAGCTCCACCAAGCAGGCAATGCTTACCCAAGGTTACAGGTGAAGCTTATCGTTGACCCAAACTGGAGGTTGGTTGTGACGTGAAAGTTGCCATTCATGAGTTCTGGTGGACCACAGGACTTCCCTGGAAGGGCAAGTGATCAGCATAAGCTTTGTTTTATGGCATGAGGGTGACCCAGCAGGTGACAGTGCTGTTCAGTGTCATTACAGACTCATTAACCTTTTGTCAGGCACCTGAGATCCAGGTCAATGTCCGAGGAACCAGAAGCTACAGAAGTAGCTCTTCAGCCTGGAGAGGAGAAGGCTTCGAGGAGACCTTAGAGTGGCTTTCCAGTATTTGAAGGGAGCCTACAGGAAAGCTGGGGAGGGACTATTTACACGGTCTAGTNCTTTAAGCTCATCCAGTCTGACCATTCACTAACTCTGCCAACCCTGGTGCTAAGCCATGGCCCTCAGCACCACATCTCTGCCTCTTTTTAACACCTCCAGGGATGGGGATTCAACCCCTGGGCAGCCTGTTTGAGTGATTGAGAACCCTTTCAGTAAAGAAGTTTCTTCTCACATCCCATCTAAACCTCCCCTGGTGCAACTTGAAGCCACTTCCCCCTGTCCTACCACTTGTTCTCTGGAAGAAGATACTGACCCCTTGCTCCAACCTCTTTCAGGGAGTTGCAGAGACAGGAGGTCTGCCCTCAGCCTCCCCTTCTCCAGACTAAACACCCCCAGCTCCCTCAGCTGCTCCTCATCAGCCCTGTTCTCCAGACCCTTTCTCAGCTTCATTGTCCTTTCTCTGGACCTGCTCCAGCACTTCAATGCCCTTGTAGTGAGGATCCTAAAACTGAAAAAAGCCTGGCTGGGGCACTTAGTGCCATGCTCTGCTTGACTGGCCAGGGCTGGGTGCTAGGTTGGGCTGGCTGAGCTTGGAGGTCTCTTCCAACCTGCTTGATTCTATGAAGCAAAGTGAGGCCTTGCCAGTGCAGAACATAAGAGAACAATCACTGCCCTGGTCCTGTTGGCCACACTACTTAAAAGCACACAAAATTAAAGGCAAACAAAAGCTACAAATAAAGCTAAGGACAGATAAGAAAATCCAAGGGGTTTGTGCTTACTGTGAAAGGAGACTGATAAAAGCCTTTAGTGGGCTCAGAGCAGAGATCTGGATCCATAGGGAAGGGAAACAGTGTGAAGAAGGGGATGGAAAGGGACCCACTGACCACACTAGGGCCAGCAGAGTAGACAAGAGGCTTGTGCCCAGCATGGGGACAAGAGGCTCCCACAGCATGGGGACAAAAGGCTTGTGCCCAGCATGGGGACAAGAGGCTTGTCCTCAGCATGGAGACAAGAGGCTCCCACAGCATGGGGACAAGAGGCTTGTCCTCAGCATGGAGACAAGAGGCTCCCACAGCATGGGGACAAGATGCTCGTCCCCAGCATGGAGACAAAAGGCTCCCACAGGGTTTGCCACACAGCACCTGATGGCTGTGTGAATCTCTCACAAGATTTACACTGTCAGCAGATGGCAAAGGAGTTAAGAAGGGCAGAGATCATCTCTGAGAGCCTAACATCTCAAAGTGGAAAGGTTGACCCCAGGAAGGCAGAGTGAGCAGGTTCTTAACTGCCCGAGAGCCTCGATGAGGCTCTAGACAGGCTGATTCCAGTGTGAGCAGCCCCTATCCATAGCAGGGGAGCTGGAACTAGATTATCCTTATGGTACCTTCCAATCCTGACTGATTCTATGATTCTAAGATGAGCAACTTGGGACCATCCATCCCAACTGTGCAGAACCACAAGTAGGGGTCGGGGCTGCAGGAGGGACCCTCTGCCTCCCTCCCCGAGCCCTTGAACCCACCGATGCAGAAGTCAGGCTGAGCAAGCCAGGTGGAGTTCGGAGCGCAGGTGACCACGGGGAACTTGTCCACCGTGTACCCCGGGCGGCACTTGTACCTCAGGCTGGTGCCCACGGGGTAGGGGGGCTGCACGGGCGAGGAAGGCTCGGCATAGGCAAACCTCGGAGGCTGCTGGCAGTCACCTGCGGGCAGGGTGGAGGAGAATGGATGATGATGGCTTGGGAGCGGAGAGGTTCTCCTCAACCCATCCCCACACCGCCCAGACTCCATCCCCAAACCCGTCCATCGCCAGGCGCAGGCAGCCCCAGCCCCGCTCACCCCTGGCGCCGGGCAGCAGCAGCAGCAGCACCGCGCAGAGCCAGCGCAGAGCCATGGCTGGGCCTTCTCCCGCTGCCTCTGCCTTTCCCGGTGCCGCTCCCGACGCCAGTCCTTCTCCTGATCTCTGTGCCAGTCCCTCTCGGAGTCCTGGTCCTAGCTCTTCTCCCGGTGCCGGTCCTTATCCCAGTGTCGGCCCTTCTCCCAGCGCTGCTGCCGGCCCTGCGCTTTCTCCTGCCGGTGCCGCTCCCAGCCCGGGTGGCTCTCGCAGCGCCCCTCCCGGAGCGATGCGCAGCGCAGGGCGCAGCCCTTTCCGGGGTCGGGCCAGCCCCGGGCTGATGTCAGTCTGGCTTTGGAGCTCTTCAAGGCAAATGTGGGCTTTGCCAAGCTCCTCTTCGGTCGAATGCGAATGGCGGCGTTTAAGAACCGAGAAACGGCGGAATCGAGCTGCTGCCGCCGCTGGGTTCGGGGCTCTCTCCCCCGCTTCCTCCGCAGCGGCGTGGGGCTGAGCTCCGGTGGTGCGGGGAGGGTTTAACCGAGGGTAAATAACCAACCCGCCACCTGGCTGACCCTGAGCTGTTCGTAAGCACCGGGGAGTGGCTGCGTGATCTTTGCTCTCCCAGGGTCCCTCCCATCCTCTTACCTTTGGTCCTCGGTTCAGGCTTTCCCTTGAAGAGCGCTCGGACTTCACTGCTCCTCTCTTTCCACGTCGGCAAGGTGAGGTTTAGGGCACGTTCGGGGGTACCGCTGGGCCCCGCTGCCTCTAGACCTGTGTCTAAAGGGATGATCAACAGGGCAGAGCGAGGGATGGCAGCAGGACATGGCACAGCTCAGCTGCTTGGGTGGCTGTTGCCTTTTCCTCTCCTCAAAGCAACGGTCACAGAATCATAAAAGGCACTGGGTTGGAAAGGACCTCTGGAGGTCACAGGATCACAGGGTACTGGGGATTGGAAGGGATCCAAAGAGATCATCCAGTCCAACCCCCCTGCCACAGCAGGACTGTCCAGTCTAGCTCAGGTCACACAGCAACACATCCAGACAGGCCTGGAAAGGCTCCACAGAAGGAGACTCCACAACCTCTCTGGGCAGCCTGTGCCAGGGCTCTGGGACCCTTCCAGGCAAGAAGTTTCCCTTGTGTTGAGCTGGAACCTCCTGTGCTGCAGCTTCCATCCACTGCTCCTTGTCTGCATTGAGCAGAGCCTGTCCCCCCCACCTCCTGACCCCCAACCCTCAGATGTTGATAAACATTGATTCAACCCTCTCAGTCTTCTCTTCTCCAGCCTAAGCAGCCCCAGGTTCCTCAGCCTCCTCTCCTCAGGCACTGCTCCAGTCCCCTCATCATCCTTGTAGCCCTCTGCTGGACTCTCTCCAGCAGATCCCTGCCATCTAGTCAGCCTCCCTGCAGTCAGCAGGAACATCCCCAACTAGACAAGTTGCTCAGGAGCACATCAAGCCTGACAAGAGAGATATGGATGTGCTGGAAGGTGTCCAGAGAAGGGCCACAAGGATGAGCAGAGGACTGGAGCTGCTCTACTGTGAGGAGAGACTGAAAGAGTTGGGGCTGTTCAGTCTGGAGAGGAGAAGGCTCCCAGGGGACCTTATTGTGGCCTTGCAGTATCTGAAGGGGGCTACAAGAAAGCTGGGGAGGGACTTTTTAGGCTGTCAGGGAGTGACAGGACTGGGGGAAATGGAACAAAGCTGGAAATGGGGAGATTGAGACTGGATGTTAGGAAGAAGTTCTTTAGCATGAGGGTGGTGAGAGCCTGGAATGGGTTGCCCAGGAAGGAGGTGGAAGTCTCATTGCTGGAGGTGTTTAAGGCCAGGCTGGATGAGGCTCTGCACAGCCTGCTCTAGTATGAGGTGTCCCTGCCCATGGCAGGGAGGTTGGAGCTGGATGATCCTTGTGGTCTCTTCCAACTCTGACTGATTCTGTGATTCTACTTGGGCTGAGCCAATGGAAGGTCACACAGAGCACACGCCTTCCTGGCACCACCCTGGCGCTGCGTGGGGTGGAAATGGGCTCTGCTCCAGCATCACCTGTGTCATCAGGATTCTCAGGAAAGGCTGGGCATGCTGTGGAAAACAGAACCACCCCAGCAGCAATTACCAGAGCAGAGCAATTAAGCTGAAAGCAGCCAGCAAAGAATGAGGCTGCAAAGTCATTCCAAGGGCTCTGTATCCACTTACAGAGGTGGTGGAGTCCTTGTCCCTGGAGGGGTTCAAGAAATCTGTGGCCAGGGCACTTGGTTTAGTGGCCATGGTGGTCTTAGGTTGAGAGTTGGACTTAATGATCTTAGGGATCTCTTCCAACCCAAATGATTCTATGATTCCATAAAGTTTGATTAGTGAAGAGGAAGGGAAAACCCAACCCCTAGGCAGGACACCAGCACTGCTGATTTGCCATTCCTTTTATTGACAAACCTGTTGGACAACCAACCCTGCCATTTTCACACCCCCCAGCTGCACCCTAGGGAAGGAACCTCAGGGACTAAGAACCCAAACCAACAGAACAAGAAATCTTGGCAGGATTGTGCTAAAAAAAAAGAATCATTTTCCTGGTGGAGAGTAAATGTTCAGTGACATTGAGAAGAGGCTGCCCAGGGAGGTGGTGGAGTCATCACCCCTGCAGGTGTTCAAGAAATGTGTGGCCATGGCACTTGGGGACATGGTTTAGTGGCCATGGTGGTGTTGGTTTGCTGGTTGGACTGGCTGATCTTAGAGGGCCTTTTGCACAACCAGAATGATTCTACCATTCAGTGATTTTAAAGCCCCACTTGCAAGTTGCAAAAGTAGCTTCTTCATACTTAAAGCGAACTAAAAAGGAGGCCTTGAAGCAAGGTAGAGCTGGAGGTGACTTGGTTTGATCTTTCTGCTTCTTTACTGTGAAGCTCTTGGTGGTGGAGTCAGCCACTTGACCTCAGGTTGCCTTATTGCACTTAGAACTTTGCTCCTGACTATGTCAAGACTTAGTGTGGCAGCTCCCTCTGCTCTCCAACACCTTCCTGCTGCTTCGTTTTCCCCTGCAAGAGGGAAAGGAGCTGTTAGTAAGGGTTAGCTACTGTGTGCTGCATCCCCTCCCCTTTGGAAGGAGTGACCTTTGCAGCCTCTGGTTTGGGACACCTTGGCCTCAACCATGGTGACCATAGAATCATAGAATCAGGCAGGTTGGAAGAGAGCTCCAAGCTCATCCAGCCCAACCTAGCACCCAGCCCCGGCCAAGCAACCAGACCATGGCACTAAGTGCCCCAGCCAGGCTTGGCTTCAACACCTCCAGGCACGGCCACTCCACCACCTCCCTGGGCAGCCCATTCCAATGCCAATCACTCTCTCT
This sequence comes from Tricholaema leucomelas, assembly GCA_013400475.1. NCBI lineage: Eukaryota > Metazoa > Chordata > Aves > Piciformes > Lybiidae > Tricholaema lacrymosa > Tricholaema leucomelas. The sequence goes on from WAAF01019539.1 coordinate 25,087, forward strand.
GCCAACAACTTCCTCCTAACATCCAGCCTGACCCTGCCCTGCCACAGCTTGAGGCTGTGTCCCCTTGTTCTGTTGCTGGGTGCCTGGCAGCAGAGCCCAACCCCACCTGGCTACAGCCTCCCTGCAGGGAGCTGCAGACAGCAATGAGCTCTGCCCTGAGCCTCCTCTTCTGCAGGCTGCACACTCCCAGCTCCCACCTCTCACCAGCTTCGTTGCCCTTCTCTCTGCCAGCACCTCAACATCTGTCTGGAATTTGGAGCCCAGAACTGGACACAGCACTCAAGGTGTGGCCTGAGCAGTGCTGAGCAGAGGGGCAGAAGAACCTCCCTGGTCCTGCTGCCCACACTGCTCCTGAGCCAGGCCAGAAGACTCCTTTGGGCGCCTCCCAAGCAGGTCCTTACCTCAGGTGCCTCACACAGGTGGGTGTGGGTGGCCACTTTACAGATGGGGCAGAGATGGCAGCTGGGGGTGAAGCGGGTGACGAGGTGGCCTAGGGTCCCCTCTCTGGCCAGGGGACACACAGGGCTGCTGGCAGTGCTGCTGTGGACGTGGGAGAGATGCAGTCGGTCAGTGCAGGGAGAGCAGATGGGACCCTGTGGGCTGTGGGAAGAGAGCCAAAGGTGAGCCCTGGTGGGCTTGCATCAGAAAGTGTTGCTGGCCAAGCCACACCACGCAGGCTGCAGCACCCACAGAGCTCCTTTCATGAGCAGTCTCAAAGATCTTCACTTTTTGAACTCAGACAAGCAGCAGCTGATGAGCACAGAAGCAAAACAGTTCCTCCAGGGGTGAGTCCAACACCAAGTGGGACCAGCATTAGGCAGGATCAGCATGAAACACATGGCTGGTAGCAAGATATTGATCCTTCCACAAGCTAAAGTAGGCAGATCCACACCTCAAACCAGGCTTACTTTATCCAAACCTTTGCCTGAATTTGCCTCTGTCACTGGTGGCTGCCAAGGAAGCTCCAGGAGGTTGAGACTCTCATAGGCAAGGCTCAGAAAAGAAACTGACTGTGCAGCATCACTGCTGGGCCCCCAGCTAACCCCACTGCTGTGGTAGCTCAGACAGCATCCACTCTGCAAGCATGAACAGAAAGAGCTGCTAAAGCCTTGGGCCACCAGTGGTGAACTGCTGCTGAGCTTAGAGTTAGTTTTGTGAAGGGAGGCCCAGAGACCACTGAAAAATAAGGACTCACATCCATCAGCAGAGGCTGCATCCTCCAGTCAAGACAAGGAACAGCCTGCCTGAAGGCAGGGAAAGGAGCCCAGGAAGAAGAAGACTCCAGGCCCTCAAGGAACAAGGGGCACAAATGAACCCAAGAGAATCATAGAATCAAGCAGGTTGGAAGAGACTTCCAAGATCATCCAGTCCAACCTAGCACCCAGCCCTATCCAGTCAACCAGACCATGGCACTAAGTGCCTCATCCAACCTCTTGAACACCTCCAGGGATGGTGACTCCACCACCAAGAGGTTCCATCTGAACAGGAGACAATTCTCTGATGTGAGGGTGCTGGAGCCCTGCAGAAGGCTGCCCAGAGAGGCTGTGGAGTCTCCTTCTCTGAAGAGCTTCCAACCTCCCCTGGCCATTGTGATCCTGGGCAAGCTGCTGTGGGTGCCCTGCTTTAGTGTGGGGTGGGGGTTGGACTGGATACTCTCCAGAGGTCACTTCCAACCCCTACCATGCTGGGATTCTGTACTGCTTTATACCCAGAGCTCCAAAGAAGACATGAGGCCAAGCCAAGTGAGGGTGGCTGAGGAGCAGAAGTTAACTGGCAGGCACCCAAAGAAGCTACCCAAGTGCTGCCCAAAGAAACCTCTCAGCAGTATCCCCTCCCTTTGCTTGCACCACACTTTGACCCTGACACCAAGCTATAAGCATGAAGAGCCAACACTCACCCACCTCCACCACTGCTCTAAGTGGCTAACTCAGTTTTGAGGGTGCACACACCATGGTTCCTCATACTCACCCCTGGTCCTGCTGCTGGGGCTGCCCTGGCTGCTCCTTGGGCACCACAGGATAGCTGCCAGGCCGGGCAAGGTGGGCACGCAGCCAGCTTTCACAGATGGGACAGGTGTGGTGGCTGCTGAGGAGAAAGAGTGGTGAGGACAGGCAGCAAACCTCTCTAGGGAGCCTCCCAAAATCACAGAGAAGCAGGGAATGTTAGGGGCTGTGTGCTGGTTTGAGGCTCATTGGAATGTTTTAATAGGGAAAGTAGATTGCAGGCTGCGGAAAGGAAACGATGCTGATGTCTGCTTCACTCCTAGGCTTGCTGAGAGGTACAAAAGCCAGGACACAAACATAGGTAAGGCAGTGAACTCTTCCTGGGATACCTCCCTTTTTTTCCCCAAGGTGATACACCCTCTTCTTTTCCCTTTATGCCTTCAGGAGCTCCTTGCCCATCCAGTCTGGCTGACTCCCTCCTCGGCACATCGGCACAGCCTGATCCTGTGCCTTCAAGAGTTCTTGAAGCAGGTCCAACCTTCCTGGACCTCTTTGTTTTTAAGGGCTGTTTACAAAGGAACTTTCTGAGTTAGTTCCTTAAATAAGCCAAAGCCTGCCCTTCAGAGTCACAGAATCAAGCAGGTTGGAAGAGACCCCCAAGCTCATCCAGTCCAACCTAGCACCCAGCCCTGTCCTAGAGCTGTATAGATTGTAGCTATCTGCTTGTATCCTCTGCTAAGCTGTGATTATAAAGCTTCATTCCTTAACTTCCAGCTGGCTGAGGCTAGGCTGGATGATATCATAAGAGCAGGGGGGGGGCAGGTAACTCCCAAACCATCACAGGCTGGAAGAGACCTTGAAAGATCATCGAGTCCTACCCCCCTGCCAGAGCAGCATCACCTCTACCAGATCACACTGGAACACCATATCTGCCCCAGAGCACCTGGGCTCTGTTGGAGTCTTCTCCCACTCCAGGTGTGGTCACATTGTCCTTCCTCCCCTTTTTAATCACCCCCAGGAAAGGCAGAAGCTCCAAGCTGTGCCCAACTGGGCAGAGTGATCTTCCTCAGGTCATCACTGGTGAGTGCCTATGGTGCATGCTTGGGTGAAAGGGAAGTTCAGCACCTCCAGCTTCCCTGGAACCACCCAGGGCAGGATGAAAGCCTGGAATTAGCTACTACCATCCTTGCTTTGCTAAAATCTCTCCTTGCTTCTGAAACACCCTCAAATCCAAACTCTCCTTACAGCCAGGTCCCCATTTCCCAACCACTCCTCATCAAACCCAACAGAACTTCGGCTTGGAGCTGCCCCCCAGAGCAGAGCAAGAGTTTGGCAGTAAGGCAGAGGGCTGCCCCTCAGGGCAGTGCAAGAGTAGGGCAGCTGCAGATGTTGCAGGGCACAGCACACCACAAGGAAGGGAAGGGGAGAAAAATGTGCTGAACACCTTTTAGAAGCAGCAAGAGAGCAAAGTACCCCAAAAAACTGGCCAGAGCTCCTTTGCTTTGGGGGGGGGGAAGCAGAAGGGAGAGTTCTAAAAGTGATGAAGTGCTGCAAAACTCAGCCCACAGTAAAGACAGGGAAACAGTGGGAGTAAAGCAGGAGCTGGAGGATTATTTTCAGCTCTGCTCTGCAGTGATTTTTGTTCAAGCCCACCTCTGTTTGTAAGTGGAAGACAAACCTGCCATGGTCCATGGGCTGCTCTACTTCACGTTGTTCTGGAACAGCTTCTCCTGTGTCCTCATCCCTCATCACATCTGCAGCTTTGGCAGGAATGCTGAATGCAGAGAAAGAAAAGTTTGGGTTGTTCAGCCTGGAGAAGAGAAGGCTCCAGAGAGACCTTAGAGAAGCCTTCCAGTGCTTAAAGCCCTAAATGCAGAGAGAGAGGAGTTTGGGTTGTTCAGCCTGGAGAAGAGAAGGCTCCAGAGAGACCTTAGAGCAGCCTTCCAGTGCTTAAAGTCCTAAATGCAGAGAGAGAGGAGTTTGTGTTGTTCATGCAAGGGGAACAGAATCTCTCTCTCTGGAGATGTTCAAGGCCAGGTTGGATGAGGCTTTGAGTGGTCTGGGCTAGTGGAAGTGTCCCTGCCCATGGCAGGGAATTGGAACTGGATGCTCCTGAAGGTCGCTTCCAACCCAACCCATTCTATGGATCTCTAAGTGCCTGCTCAGCTGCAGTACCTTGTGCCTGTGGGACTCCAGTTCTCGCTGTCACCAATGCTGAGGACTGAGTAGATGCATGGTGAGCCAGGCTGGGCACTCAGCCACTCCTCACAGGTGGCACAGCTGTGGTCCCCAGGCTGGGCAGGAGTTGCCAGGGAAGTGTGCAGCTCCTGTTGATGCGTGGACCACACGTGGCAAGTCGTGGTGGGGCTGTGGATGAGAAAGATGGGGAGAATCTCTCCTGCTCAGCACTGAGAGCAGCTGGTGGGCACCAAACCCTCCCATGAAGCAGCCACCACCACTTTGGTGGCTACCAGCACAGAGGTGATGGCATTCTAGAGCCCAAAGCTGCACAGAGATGTGCCAGAGTGGTGCAGTCAGGCATGGCAAGGTTTGGGCAGGAAGAAATGGAATGAAATCCAACAAGGGCAAGTGTAGAGTCTGGCACCTGGGAAAGAACATCCCCAGGGAGCAGGATAGGTTGGGGACTGAGCTGTTGGAAGGCAGAGAAGGGGAAAAGGATCTGGGGGTCCTGGTGGATGGGAGGGTGAGCATGAGCCAGCAATGTGCTCTGGTAGCCAGCAGGGCCAGTGCCATCCTGGGGTGGACTAGAAAGGCTGTGCTTAGTAGGTTGAGAGAGGTTCTCCTGCCCCTCTACTCTGCCCTGCTGAGGCCACATCTGGAGTGCTGTGTCCAGTTCTGAGCCCCCCAGGTCAAGAGGGACATAGAACTGCGGGAGAGAGTCCAGCACAGAGCCACAGAAATGCTGAAGGGAATGGAACAGCTCTGTTAGGAGAGAGCCTGAGGGAGCTGGGGCTGGGAGCTTGGAGCAGAGGAGCTGAGAGGTGACCTCAGCAATGGCTATAGAGATGCAAAGGTGAGTGGCAGAGGCTGGAGCCAGGCTCTGCTGGGGGATGCCCAATGCCAGCACAAGGGGCAGTGGTGGAAGCTGAGGCATAGAAAGCTCAATGGAAAGATGAGGAGGAATTCTTCCCCTGTGAGGGTGACAGAGCCCTGGAGCAGGCTGCCCAGGGGGGTTGTGGAGTCTCTCTCTCTGGAGATATCCAAAACCCACCTGGATGTGTTCCTGTGTGATCTGCTATAGGAGATCCTGCTCTGGTGGAGGGGTTGGACTGGCTGAACTTCAGAGGTCCCTTCCAGCCCCTGGCATTCAGTGATTTAGTGAATCACAGCAGTGGGTAGAGTCAGGAAGCTTTTAGGCAGGAAACCTACCAAAACTGAGACTGCTTCTCAGCATCCACCAGCCTTGGGTGCATTGGTGGATCCATTCCATTCTTCTCCTGATGTAAGTGCATATTGTAAGAGCTGGGGAGACAGGAAGAGGAAAATAGATGGAATAAAGAGTCTTAGCAAGATGGAAACCCAATATTAACTGTGCAGGTACCCACTGGAAGGAATTCCTGTCAGAGGTAGAAAGGGAACATGCAGTTATCCATCAGGAGTGCCATGCTTTAGGCTCACTTACTGGGTTTTATTGCCTTTCTTTCTCAGGATGATCCCAGCTGCAAGTCCAAAGGCTATTGGGGGAACTAAGAAACAGAGAGGTTAGAATAAAAACAACCAACCAAAAAAAAAACAACCCCTGTGGTCTCTCCCTGGAGGTGTTCAAAGCCAGGATGGATGAGACCTTGAGCAACCTGGGCTAGTGGGAGGTGTCCTTACCCATGTCAGGGGTTTGGAACTGGATGAGCTTTGAGGTCCCTTCCAACCCAACCCATTCTATGGTTTTCAGTTTCAAACTACTTACCAGTGCAGCAGGGGATGAGGACACTTGCTGGAGAAGAAAATAAGTGGATGTTAAAACCATGAAGCCAAGCATGCTGCTGAGTAAACAGGGGAGCTGCTTCATCTCTGCCCACAGAATGACCTTGGCCAGACCCAGGTGACCATAACAATGCTATAAACCAATCTGCCATCAATTACTGCCCACATCCTCATGCTGCCCTTGAGCCCCTCACCCTGCCTCTCTCCACTGGTGGAGCTGAGGTCTGTAGCTCCATATTCTTGAGTCCTCCATCCCATCTCTCTCCACTGATGGAGCTGAGGTCTGTAGCTCCATCTTCCTGAGTCCTCCATCCCATCTCTCTCCACTGATGGAGCTGAGGTCTGTAGCTCCATCTTCCTGAGTCCTCCATCCCATCTCTCTCCACTGATGGAGCTGAGGTCAATAGATACATCTTTTNCTCTCTCCACTGATGGAGCTGAGGTCTGTAGCTCCATCTTCCTGAGTCCTCCATCCCATCTCTCTCCACTGATGGAGCTGAGGTCTGTAGCTCCATCTTTTTGAGTCCTTCACCCCACTCCTCTCCACTGATGGAGCTGAGGTTCATAGGTTCATCTAATTCCACCCTCAGCAATGTCTGAGTGCAGCCAAGATAACATCATGGCCTTTACTGAAGTGCTTGGCTGCACAGAGGGAGATCCAAGCATCAAATTCCCACCTTGTGTCATGCCAGCTAAGGATTGCCTCAGCTGGGAGCAGAGAGAAAAGGGCACTAGAGCAGGGAACAAGCCTGGGAAAGAAGGTGGGAGGTGGACCCCCCAAAGGGAATGAAAGTGGCACAGGGAGAGCAGAAAGCCAATGGCATGTGAAGTCATGGGTGTCCAACATGGGGCCAACTACAGCAGCCAAAAGGACTCTATGAGGCTGAAAACCTCTCCTGAGCCCTTACCTAGCCAAGAAGGATTCTCTGCAATCTTCTCTCCCGAGGGCTCGGTTTGGTCTGTGGCTGCTGTGGTGCTGACTGTGGGGAGAAACAAAGTGTGATGGTTTGTGTGTTACCCATCCCCCCACTTTGGGAATGACCCAGACTAGACTCAGCTGGCTCTGGGAATTGAATGAAGCTTATATTTACAGCTTAGCTCAATATCCGAGCAAATATTTACAGCACATACAGTTACAGACAGAAATAGACAAGGTAAAAGGCAATCCAGAAACACAACAGCCCTCCCAGAAACCTGAGTCCCCAGGAGGGGCTCCCAACCACCCTTCCACCTTCTCCCACCCATCTCAACCTTACCCCAGTCCCAAGGAAGAATGGAGGCTGGGCCAGGGGGTTAGGAAGCAAAGTGGATTAATCAGAGAGAGGCTAGAGGGGAGTGCAGCTCAGTGCTCCCCAGCAGAAGAACAACTCCCTTATCTATGGATTCTTGTACCTCTCAGCAAGCCTATGAGTGAAGTAGACATCAGCACTGTTTCCCTTTCATGGCCTGTGATCTAATCCTCACCAAAACATTCCAGCCAGCTTCAAACTAGCACACAAAGAAAGGAAACCAACTCCAGACTCTATGCATCCTCCATCTTTCCATGATCTTTAGGATACCTCAGTGAGGAGCACATGCAGCATGGGCAGGGGACCTGTGGAAGAGTCACACAAGGACCCTTTGGTCACCACAGCCTGATGGATGGAGGGGAGCTGCTGTCCCACTTGGCTGCTTTGTCCAAGTGTTGTTGTTGGCCATTAAATACAAACTAGAACCTCACTAGAACCTGAGAATCATGGAATGGTTTGGGCTGGAAAAGACCTTCAAGATCATTGAGTCCAAATATTCTCCCACCCTACCAAGGCTGGTGCTAAACCATGGCCCTTGGCACAACATTTCTGCCTCTTTGAAACACCTATGAGGACAGACTGTGGGAGTTGGGGCTGTGCAGGCTGGAGAAGAGGAGGCTCCCAGGTGACCTTCTTGTGGCCTTCCAGCATCTGAAAGGGGCTACAAAAAAGCTGGGGAGGGACGTTTTAGTCTCTCAGGGAGTGACAGGACTGAGGGGACTGGAGCAAAGCTGGAGGTGGGGAGAGTCAGATTGGACATGAGGAGGAAGCTCTTCAGCTTGAGAATGGTGAGAGGCTGGAATGGGAGGTGGTTGAGGCCCCATCCCTGGAGGTGTTTAAGGCCAGGCTGGCTGAGGCTGTGTGCAGCCTGCTCTAGGGTAGGGTGTCCCTGGGCATGGCAGGGGGTTGGAACTGGCTGCTCCTTGTGGTCCCTTCCAACCCAGACTGATTCTATGAAATCTATTTGATAAAACCTCTAGGCCTGGTGGCTTCACCACCTCCCTGGGCAGCCTGTGCCAGGGTTTGAGAACTCTTTCAGTCAAGATGTTTCTTCCAAAGTCCAACCTAAACCTCCCCTGATGCAGCTTGAGGCCATTTCCTCTCACCCTCTCACTTGTCAGTAGTGAGAAGAGACTAACCCCAACCTGGCTCCAACCTCCTTTCAGTTAGTTGTAGCAACCCAGAAGGCTTCCCCTCAGCATCTTCTCCAGAAAGGTTTAGTCCACCAGCTTGGCTGGTAACTGACACACTTCACACTGGTTATTATCATTCTGACTGCTCCTCTTGAAGGGAAAAATGTCAATCTGTGCATGACTCTGCTCAGAGTCTTCTGCAGCAGAGCCTGGCCCCTTGCAAAGCAGAGACCTCCTCACCCTCACTGCTGGGAGAAGATGCTGCACCCCTGGAAGCTGCTCCCTGCTTGCCCAGATTGTTCTCTCTCCCTTTTTGGGAGCAGAGGTTTAGGAGTAAATCACTGCAGAGCAAGAAGAACTGCTGGAGAGCAGGATGGTGCCCCCAGCACTGTTCACCTCTGCATTCAGGAGCAGACCCACTCCAGGAGCCATCGAGGCTGTTCTCCATCGCACAGCGAAGAGTTCCACGTCCCACAAGCTGGAACCCAGGCTCACACATGTACATCACGACCACATTGTAGGTGAACTCCTTCAAGCTGCTGCCATTGTGATTCCCATTGGGAATAAGTGGAGGTGGAGGGCAAGAAATAGCTGGGGGAGAAAAAGAATTCATGAGGAGACCCTTGGGATGCTCCTCTGAAGAGAGGAAAATCCAGGGGCTGCTCATACACAGGCTCATGTTGCACCAGTGGCAGGAGCAGAGGCTAAATGGAAGCATTGGCCACCCTCTTGGCATGCAGTGACTTGAGGTGCCACTCAGCCTGCTGTCCTGTATGCCCAGGGGCAGGACACTGTGACATCAAGACCACTGCCTGCTCATCTATGCTAGTCTCTCCCAGGCAGAAGGCAGCAGCAGTGCTACTGGTCAGTGCCTGCTTCCATCCCAGCAGCAGCTCCTTCCCAGAGATACCCAACTACAGTTAGTGCAACCCCCCCATGACTCAAGGGTTGCAAGGTTTGGTGTTTCCAGCTAAGGGCTGGACACCTTCACTTACCCCAACATGTGGGAAGTTCACTCCAGGCAACTCCATCTCCCCTTAGGGAGCACCAGACAAGAGGTGAAACTCCCTTTAATGTGTACCTGCAGGAATGAAAGCACAGCAATAGATCAGTTGCCCTCCCTGGAGCTGCTCAAGGCCAGGTTGGATGGAGCCTTGAGCAGCCTGGTCTGTTGGAAGGTGTCCCTACCCATGGCTGGGGAGTTAGATCTGGATGATCTTTGAGGTCCTTTCCAACCCAAACCATTCTACGAGACCCCCTGGAGGTGTTTGAGGCCAGGCTGGCTGAGGCTGTGGGCAGCCTGCTCTAGGGTAGGGTGTCCCTGGGCATGGCAGGGGGGTTGGAACTGGCTGCTCCTTGTGGTCCCTTCCAACCCTGACTGATTCTATTCTATGATTTGTTGTTGTCACCAACCCAGTCCATGGCACCCCAGAGAGGTGCTGAAGACTTAACAGGCAAAGCTCCTTGTCCCATCTCACACACCAGTGACCTTGGCCAGGAGACTGGGAGGCAGTGGGCAGCTGGCTTCAGACTCACCCAGGGTTACAAACAACCTCTGCTTTTGCACTGAACAGATGATCCTTTGCAAGGACTTTGCCATGCTGGGGATTTGCTGGAACACCACAAGACCTCCCTAGAAAAGAGTAAGAGCATCCTTAGCACACTGCTAGGGTGGGAAAAGGCTCAGAGCTGTGCTTTCCACGATGGTACAGGGATGTCACACCAGTATGGGGATGTGACAAGAGCTTGTAGTGACAGGACAAGGGGCAATGGCTTTGAGCTGGAAGAGAAGAGATTTAGACTGGAGATAAGGATGGAATTCTTTCCAGTGAGGGTAGTGAGACACTGGCACAGGTTGCTCAGGGAGGTTGTGGAGCACAGAAGCACCAAATGTGATCTTTGATCACATTTGGTGCTTCTGTGCTCCACAACCTCCCTGGAGGTGTTCAAAGCCAGGTTGGATGAGTCCTTGAGCGACCTGTTCTAGTGGGAGGTGTCCCTGCCTATGGATGGTCTTTAGGATCCCCTTCCAACCCAACCCATTCTGTGACTCCATGATTCTATGAAGTTCTCCTTCACCCCAGAGCTGCCAGCATTTCACCATCAGCCTCCTTGGCAGATAAGGGAGGATCTGGGGGAGATCTCTGCTTGACTTTGCTTCCCATCAGTGCTGTGGAAGCACCTTGAGGCCTTGAGACATCACTGTGCTAAAGGCAGTGCAAGGACCAAGGACTTTGAGCATCCTGAGCTAGTGAGAGGTGTCCCTGCCCATGGCAGGGGGTTGGAACTTTAAGGTCCCTATGAACCCAATCCATCCCATGACCTTATGAAATGCCACCAAGAGACTCACTCTGACACAGCTGAGGAACTTCTGACCATGTTAAATTGTCCAGACAAGTGCTGGTGGGGAGCTGAGCTGTGGTGTTCTCGTAGCCTCCGCGACAAACGTAGCTCACTCTGGTACCCACGGGGTAAAAATTCTGCACTTCATCTTCGTGTGAGATTCTGGCAAAGGGCACATGGAGGGGGCTGGGGCAGCTGCCTGGGGACAGCAGAGACAACCAGAGGGTGTGGTTAGCAAGGGCAAGTGCTGGGTCCTGCACCTGAGTCACAAACAAGCTCATGCCACGAGGATGAGCAGAGGGCTGGAGCTGCTCTGCTGCGAGGACAGGCTGAAAGAGTTGGAGCCTCCTCTTCCCCAGACTGAACAGCCCCAAAGTGACCTTCTTGTGGCCTTGAAGTATCTGAAGGGGGCTACAAAAAAGCTGGGGAGGGACTTTTGAGGCTCTGAGGGAGTGCCAGGACTGGGGGGAATGGAGCAAAGCTGGAGGTGGGGAGAGTCAGCCTGGAGGTAAGGAGGAAGTTGTTGAGCATGAGAGTGGTGAGAGGCTGGAATGGGTTGCCCAAGGAGATGGTTGAGGCCCCATGGCTGGAGGTGTTTAAGGCCAGACTGGATGAGGCTCTGTCCAGCCTGATCTAGTGTGAGGTGTCCCTGCCCATGGCAGGGGGGTTGGAATTAGATGATCTTTGTGGTCCCTTCCAACCCTGACTGATTCTATGATTCTATGCAGTGCTAAAAGGCTTGGGGAAGCGCAACTGGAAACTGCCCAGCAGAGAAGGACCTGGGGGTGCTGCTCAACAGTCAGTAGCCTGCTGGCCTGGATCACCCATGGTGTGGCCAGCATGAGCAGGGAAGGCAGTGACCATGCCCCTGCACTGGGCACTGGTGAGGGCACATCTTGAATCCTGGGATCAGTTTTGGGCCCCTCACTCCAAGAAGAACATTGGAGCAGGTCCAGAAAAGGGCAAGAAAGCTGGGGAAGGGTCTGGAGAAGAGGGCTGAAGAGGAGCAGCTGAGGGACCTGAGGGTGTTTAGTCTGGAGAAAAGGAGGCTGAGTGGAGACCTCATTGCTCTCTGCAGCTCCCTGAGAGGAGGTTGCAGTGAGGTGGGGGTTGGAGTCTTCTCCTTAGTAACAAGTGATAGAATGAGAGGAAATGAATGGCCTCAGGTTGCACCAGAGGAGGTTTAGGTTGGACATTAGGAAAAAAAAAAAAAAATAATTGTTCCAAGAGTGGTCAGGGATTGGAACAGGCTGCCCAGGGAGGTGATGGAATCCCCATCCCTGGAGGAGTTCAAAGCCCATGTGGACGTGGGCACTTTGGGACACAGTTTAATAGCCAGGGTGGCATTGAGTTGACTTAATGATCTCAGAGGGCATTTCCCACCAAACCAGTTCTGTGACTGCTTTTTATTAACCCACTGAGCTCCAACAGACTAAGCAGAGCCATGCAAAAGGGGCAGCAGGAGATGTTGTGGGCAGCAGGAAATGCTGTGGGCAGCAGGAGATGCTGTGGGCAGCAGGAGATGCTGTGGGCAGCAACTCCACGGTGTGTCACCCTGGGTGAGGAAACCCTCCAGGCAGAGATTGCCAAAGCAGCAAAGGCTTTCACAAGCCCAGGGCATCACTAAGCAACTGCTCAGGAAGCAGCCAAAGACTCACGGCCACAGAACTCGGGGAGGTTGGACCACTGGGAGTTTGCCAGGCACTGGGTGGTGTCTGAGTGCAAGGGGAGCTTCACGTAGCCCTGAATGCAGCTGTAGGTCACCCTGGAGCCCTCGCTGAAGCTTTCCTGCTGTTTAGTGTCTTCCGGAGGCTCTGCGTGGCTTAGGGTTGGCAACGGCCCACAGTCACCTGCAGGGAAGCACAATGGGATTTAATGGGGGCAGGGTAAGGCACAGCAGGGATGCACAGGCAGAGTCCAGAGAGAGCTGAGGGCATGCACCCACAGCACACCCACGGCAGAGTGTGATGGTTTGAGTGCTACCTGCCCCCCCTAACTTAAGAAAATCACCCAGACTAGACTCAGCCCAGCTGGAAATTGAATGAAGCTTCATATTTACAGCCTAGCACAAGACCCAAGCTTACCTGTCCCCCCCAACTTAAGAAAATCACCCAGACTAGACTCAGCCCAGCTGGAAATTGAATGAAGCTTCATATTTACAGCCTAGCACAAGACCCAAGCTTACCTGTCCCCCCCAACTTAAGAAAATCACCCAGACTAGACTCAGCCCAGCTGGAAATTGAATGAAGCTTCATATTTACAGCCTAGCACAAGACCCAAGCTTACCTGTCCCCCCCAACTTAAGAAAATCACCCAGACTAGACTCAGCCCAGCTGGAAATTGAATGAAGCTTCATATTTACAGCCTAGCACAAGACCCAAGCTTACCTGCCCCCCCCAACTTAAGAAAATCACCCAGGCTCGACTCAGCCCAGCTGGAAATTGAATGAAGCTTCATATTTACAGCCTAGCACAAGATCCAAGCTTACCTGCCCCCCACAAGGTAAGAAAATCACCCAGACTAGACTCAGCCCAGCTGGAAATTGAATGAAGCTTCATATTTACAGCTTAGCACAAGATCCAAGCAGGTATTTACAACATCCACAGCTACAGACAGAAATAGGCAAGTTAAAAAGCAATCCAGAAACACAGCAGCCCTCCCAGAAACCAGAGTGCCCATTGGGGGCTCCCAACCACCCTTCCACCTTCTTCTCACCCCTCTACCTTACCCCAGACTTTGCCTGATGCTCAAGGTGAGTCTGGAGAGTTGGCCAGGAGGGTTAGGAAGCAGAGGGATTAGTCACACGGTTAGAGAGAGAAGTTCAAGCAGCCCCAGAGCCAGAGAGAAACTCCCTTATCTCTGTGTTCTTGCTCTTATCCAGCTCAACATGCCTATGAGTGCAGCAGCCAAACCCATTGTGTCCTTTTCACAGCCTAGCATCTAATTCTTCTCACCGAAATATTCCATCTAGGCTCAAACTAGCACACAGAGCACATATGGAACACACCTCCACGGAGCACACAACCCCCACGACGTGCAGACAGCAAAGCAGAGCACATGAACCCAGGTGGAGCACATCTATGTGAGGGACATGTGGAGAACATGCATGTGTGGTGCACATCTCCATGCATGGAGCACACAAACCCACATAGAGCACATCTATGTAAGGGATATGTGAAGAACATGCATGTGTGGTGCACACCTCCATGCATGGAGCACATGAACCCACGTGGAGCACAGCTATGTAAGGGACATGTGGAGAACATGCATGTGTGGTGTACACCTCCATGCATGGAGCACACAAACCCACCTGCAGCACACACATGCATGTGGTGCACATCTCCATGCATGGAGCACATGAACCCACACAGAGAACATCTATGTGAGGAACATGTGGAGAACACACTTCTGTTGGTGCACATCTCCATGCATGGGGCAATGAACCCACGTGGAGCACATCTATGTAAGGGACATGTGAAGAACATGCATGTGTGGTGCACATCTCCATGCATGGAGCACACAAACCCACACAGAGCACATCTATGTAAGGGACATGTGGAGAACATGCATGTGTGGTGCACATCTCCATGCATGGAGCACATGAACCCACACAGAGCACACACATGCATGTGGTGCACATCTCCATGCATGGAGCACACAAACCCACCTGCAGCACACACATGCATGTGGTGCACATCTCCATGCATGGAGCACACGAACCCACATGGAGCACAAGCACCCACACCTCGCACCCAACACGGCAGAGGACAAAAGGAGCACACCCCCAGGGGAACAGGACCCTCCCATCCCCCCCAGCCCTCTCGCCGGGTTGCTCACCCCACGCCTCGGGGAGCAGCAGCGGCAGCAGCGCGGACAGGAGTAAGCGGCGGTGCCCGGAGCTCATCGCTGCTGTCCGTCCGGTGCGGGAACCGTAGGCGGCAGCGGGAACCGGAGCAGCGGGAACCGGAGCAGCGGGAACCGGAGCAGCGGGAACCGGAGCAGCGGGCAGTCCAACACCGAGGAGCCGAGCAGGAATCTGAGCAAGAATCGGACTAGGAACCGGAGAGCGGAGCGTCAGGCAGTCCAGCAACGGTAAACCGAGCACCGGACTTGAAACCGGGCAGCAGAGCAGGAACCAGAGAAGGAACCGGAGTAGGAACCAGCCAGCGGAGCACCGGGCAGCCTTGCACAGAGCAGCCCAGCATTGCCCACTCAAACACTGCCCACCCTAGCACTGCCCACCGCCGTCCAGCCCCGAGCACTGCCCGAGAGGAGCCGCTCGGCGCAGGGCGGGGAGCGCAGGGGCGCAGCGAGCCCCTCCCGCAGCCCGGGCAGAGGAGATGTTGCTCAAGAGCAGCCCTGGGTGCTGGTGTTGCTGCTGCCAGGCACGGGCAAACCCTCTCACTCTGGGACCTGCGGCCAAAGGCAGAGCCGAGGGCTGACCCTCCCCATCTTCCCACGGCTCCTGGGTCCCTTCCCTGCGGTTTCGGCTCCTGAAGTCTCCCGCTGGAAGTGTCCTACTCGAAGGGTCACCTGCAGCCGGAGGAGGACTGGGGCTGAAGGAAACGAGTCTCTTGCCTGCTCCAAGAGGTTCATTCCAGCATCCTGAGGAATGTGGTGCGGCTCTCCAGGCTCCCACTGCCTCAGCTTCTCCCCCAAACGTTTCCTTCACATCTTCCAGTAAAGGAACCCTGCTTTGCAAAGCTGCCAACCCCCATGTGAAAACAAAAACAATAACCAAAAAGGCAGCGTGAAGATCTTGCCAACTTCAGCTGTTAACCCTGCAGCTCACCCCAAAGCCAGGAGGGGTAGGGAAGGTTCCATTTTCACAGGCTCACAGGATGGTAGACGTTGGAAGGGATCCAAAGAGACCATCCAGTCCAGCCCCCTGCCAGAGCAGGGCCACACAATCCAGCTCAGGGCACACAGGAACACATCCAGACAGACTTTGAAAGGCTCCACAGAAGCAGACTCCCCAACCTCTCTGGGCAGCCTGTGCCTCTGCTCTGGGACCCTTCCAGGCAAGAAGTTGCCCCTTGTGTTGAGCTGGAACCTCCTGTGCTGCAGCTTCCATCCATTGCTGCTTGTCCTAGCCCAGGGAGCAGTGAGCAGAGCCTGTCCCCCCCCTCCTTACCCCCAGCCCTCAGGTAGGTATAAACATTGATTCAATCCCCTCTCAGTCTTCTCTTCTCCAGACTAAGCAGCCCCAGGTCCCACAGCCTCTCCTCCTCAGTCCCCTCATCATCCTCATAGCCCTCTGCTGGACTCTCTCCAACAGATCCCATTTGTCCTCCCCATTTTGTTGTGTTGCATGTGAGGACAAGAGCTGCATCTTCATCGGTGCCTCCATCCCTCTACAAGAGTATCTGACCCGGGGAGCACAGCCAAGCCCAGCCTGGGGGCACCAGTTCCCTGCCAGAACTCTCCCCAAAACCATCTTCAAACATCTCTTACCCATCCCTAGGAACAGACCTCTGTGAAGAGAGGTTTTTCTGCAGGAGAGGAGAGGACTTTGCTCCAGCCCAAGGGGTGCACAGGAGACCAGAAGGCTGTAAGTCAGCCCCACTTGGAAGCTGCTAATGGAGCTCCTTCCATTAACATCTGCACACAAAACAAGGCAGTGGGGATCCCATTTCCACTGGAATGATCCCAGTTAGACACAAAACTCCACTGGAACAATCCCAATTAGACACAAAACACTTAGACCAAGGCTCTGTGTTGCCCACAGAGGCTTGGGGATTTCCCTCCAGGCTGTCTGGGCACAGGAGGAATTTTCCTTGGCTCTGTGATGGGAAAACAGAGCTGCTCTGGGATCCCTGCCCACAGGGCTGGTGGGAAGAACTAAAGGAAGGGTTGGGGTTATTATTTGCTGCCCTGTCCAGTTCTGCTGAGTAGTGCTGCCAGGAAGGGACATGTATCACCTCACCCTGAGGAGAAGGCAGCCAGGAAACAGTGAACTTTCCACTCACTAACTCAGCTATTCCTTTTTTATACCTTGTTTTCCACTTTTATTTCCCCTTCCAACACAATTTAAGCTCCAAGCTGACCTAAGAGAAGCATTTGCACGAAGGCCAAGGCAAAGGGAAGCTGCTAACAGGAAAAAATGCTTTAAATGCTGAGGAATTCTCTGGTACTAGCTGAAAACAGTGACCTCAGCATGGGACAGTGAGGAGATGAGAAGTGTTTGGCAAAGCCTTCTTGAAATGCTTCTCAGGGAGGGGATGGGCTCCTGCTGCATCACAACCATCACCTGCTGCAAGTTTCACTTGGGGAAGGCTTCTCACTAATAGTTCAGGTTACAGAATCCAGAATGGTAGGGGTTGGAAGGGACCCTCTGGGGATCAGCCATTCCAACCCCTTTGCTAAAGTAGGGGCACCCATAGCAGCTTGCTCAGGATCACAATGGCCAGGTGGGGTTGGAAGCAGAGAAGGAGACTCCACAACCTCTCTGGGCAGCCTGCTCCAGGCCTCCAGCACCCTCACAATGAAAAAGCTTTTCCTGATGTTTAAGTGAAACTTCCTGGGTTGCAGTTTGTGCCCACTGCCCTTGTCCTGTCACTGGGCACCACTCAGCAGAGCCCAGCCCCAGGCTCTTGCCCCCCAGCCTTTATTGCTCAGATCCCCTCTGGGGCTGCTCTTCTCCTGGCTCAACAGCCTCAGGGCTCTCAATGTTTCTTTGTCACAGAGATGCTCCAGGCCCCTCAGCATCTTCATGGCCCTTCATTGAACTCTCCCCACCAGTTCCCTGTCCCTCTTGAGCTGGGGCCCTGTATTATCTCAAGAACCAACTGAACACAAAGCCTCACTGGGCAGGTTGTGCCCAGAAGGTGAGCCTGGTGATAGTGAGTCTGTGCCCACTCAGCTGAGGCTGCTGAGGGCCATTGGCTTTATCTTGCCCTGCCATCCCTTCCCCTAAAGGCTGCTGACACCAGGCCAAGCAGATAGTGAGGGCAGCCTGACCCATGCTGCTCTGCACACCCACGCTGCCAGGCTCAGGCTGGAACAGCAGGAAGCTTCCAGTAAACCCAGCCAGCAAAACCAGGGCTGCTCTTGGCTTTCTACACAGCCCTGCCCTCAGCTCCCTGCCTCTTTCTGCCATCCCTGTCCAGGGCAGCAGCTTGGGACTTCCCCAGCTCTCCTATAGCCTGCTTCAGGTACCAAAATGCTGCTCTAAGGTGTCCCTGGAGCATTCTTTTCTCCAGGGTGGCAGCAGGGCAACATCACAGGGTACAAGCAGGAGTTCCTTCATCTGCCTGCTCACATCCTGCAGCACTGCAGAGCTGCCTTCCTCCCTCTGCACAAGCAGCATCTTCACAGCCTGAGGGTGAGCTGATCCCCCAAGCACTGGTGGCTGTTGTCTTCCACACAGGCTGGGCAGAGCTTATAGGATCAGAGAATTTCAGCTGGAAAAGCCCTCAAAGTTCAGCAACCAAAACTTCAACCCAGCACCACCATGGCCACTGAACCATGCCCCCAGGTGCCATGGCCACAGGTTTCTTGAACCCCTCCAGGGATGGTGACTCCACTGCCTCTCTGGGCAGCCTGTGCCATAGCATCACAGAATCATAGAATCGCAGGTTGGAAGAGAGCTCCAAGCTCAGCCAGCCCAACCTAGCACCCAGCCCTGCCCAACCAACCAGACCATGGCACTAAGTGCCCCAGCCAGGCTTGGCTTCAACACCTCCAGGGACAGTGACTCCACCACCTCCCTGGGCAGCCCATTCCAATGCCAATCACTCTCTCTGCCAACAACTTCCTCCTAACATCCAGCCTAGACCTGCCCTGGCACAGCTTGAGGCTGTGTCCCCTTCTTCTGTTGCTGGCTGCCTGGCAGCAGAGCCCAACCCCAGCTGGCTACAGCCTCCCTGCAGGGAGCTGCAGACAGCAATGAGCTCTGCCCTGAGCCTCCTCTGCTGCAGGCTGCACACCCCCAGCTCCCTCAGCCTCTCCTCACAGGGCTGTGCTCCAGGCCCCTCCCCAGCCTTGCTGCCCTTCTCTCAACACCTTCCAGCACCTCAACATCTCTCTGCAATGGAGGAGCCCACAACTGGACACAGCACTCCAGGGCTGGCCTGAGCAGTGCTGAGCACAGGGGCAGAAGAACCTCCCTTGTCCTGCTGCCCACACTGCTCCTGAGCCAGCCCAGGATGCCATTGGCTCTGCTGCCCACCTGGGCACTGCTGCCTCCTCTTCAGCTCCTCTCTCCCAGCACCCCCAGCTCCCTCTCTGCCTGGCTGCTCTCAGCCACTCTGTCCCCAGCCTGTAGTGCTGCTTGGGGTTGTTGTGGCCAAATCCCTGACCCCTCTTGTAGCAATCAATACCAACAACTCCCCCCTATCCCCATCCCCAGCCCCAGCTTTGCTAAGGAAAGAGCTTAAAGTACCGAAGAGATAAAGGTCAGCACTGAGTTCAGTGTGCAAACGCTGATTTCCTGGCAGAGATGAGCTTTGCAGGGCAGGGAGCTCCACGTTTAGCTCTCAGCACAGCCCTGCTGGGTGTAGCTGCAGCTGCAGTGTGCTGCAGCCAGAGAAATTCCTGATGAGAGGAGGAGCAGCTCCAGGCCAGCAGAGCTGAAGCTCTCCCCCAGCTTGCCCTGTGGGGATGTGTTTGTGGTGGCTGTTGTGGCAGCAGGTGGCCGTTGCTAGCCAGCGAGGAAGTGTGTGGTTGTGGAAAGAAGCAGGTTGTGACACAGCTGAGCTCTGTCAGAAGTTCTCCAAAACTCGATGAGCTTCAGGGGAACTTCCCAGCCCCTCCCTTGGAGGAAGGTTGGTCAGCTCAGCAGGGAATGGCAGCTGGATTTGGGATGTTGAAAGAGAATCAAAGAAGGCTGCCCAGGGATGTGGTTGGAGCCCCTTCCCTGGAGACATTCAAGGTGAAACTTGAAGTGATCCTGCTTAAGTTGGTGGTGATTGAAGATCACATTCAGTGATTCTGTGCTCCACAACCTCCCTGGGAAACCTGTGCCAGTGTCTCACCACCCTCAACCTGTGCCAGTGTCTCACCACCCTCATCCTGTGCCAGTCTCTCACCACCCTCACTGCAAACAACTTCTGCTTAACATCCAGTTTCAATCTCCCCTCTGCCAGTTCAAACCCATTCCTCCTTGTCCTGCCATTACAAGCCCTTGTCAGTAGTCCCTCCCCAGCCTTCCTGTAGCCTCCTTCAGATCCTGCAAGGCCACTCCAAGGTCTCCTGGAAGCCTTCTCTTCTCCAGGCTGCACAGCCCCAACTCTCTCAGCCTGTCCTCATAGCAGAGCTGCTGCAGCCCTCTCAGCATCTTCGTGGCCCTGATATGACCCTGAGCAACCTGATCTAGTTGGAGATGTCCCTGCTGACTGCTGGGGGGAGTTGAACAAGATGATTTCTGAGGGTCCTTTCCAACCCAATGCAATCAGTGGAGATGCAGATGGAAGAAGGAATTACAGGCAGCAGCCAGCACTTTCAGAAGCAGTTTTAAATGATGCCTTAGAACTTTAGAACATATCACCAATAAAAACCAAACAGAGGCATTTTGTACATACAGACCTGGTCCAGCTTAGTCTCTTATCATTTTAAAGTCTAAGAGTCCTCACAAGTCCAACCATGACTTGGGGGCACTTCAGAACCAGCCCATGGTGAAAGGTTTCCATGCATCATACTTCCATTGCTGTGTTTAAGTAGGTAAACATCAGCTCTGCCTAGGTGGGATCCCATTTCTCTCTGCCCACATCTGCAGTGGGGTGGCAGCAGCAGCAGCAGTTTGTACCTATTTTCCTTGCAACCATGCCAGGAAAGTGTAAATGCCTCCTCCCAGGGTTTCATGCACAGGGGTCCCTCGGTCATGGTGTCACTGGAGGAGAGCAGATCCATCACAGACTGCTTCTAACCTGCAGGTAAATGGAGTTGTGCATCTTTATTACTTAGAATCTTTCCTTGCCACCTTTATTACTTACAACTACACACTGATAGAATGATCACAGGCTGACAGGATGTCAGGGGTTGGAAGGGACCCGAGGAGATCATCCAGTCCAACTCCCCTGCCAGAGCAGGACCAGACAATCTAGCTCAGGGCACACAGGGACACATCCAGACAGGCCTGGAAAGGCTCCACAGAAGGAGACTCCACACCTCTGTGGGCAACCTGTGCCCTTCTGGGACCCTTCCAGGCAAGAAGTTGCCCCTTGTGTTGAGCTGGAACCTCCTGTGCTGCAGCTTCCATCCATTGCTGCTTGTCCTAGCCCAGGGAGCAGTGAGCAGAGCCTGTCCTCTCCTCCTGACCCCCAGCCCTCAGATAGTTATAGACATTGATTCAATCCCCTCTCAGTCTTCTCCAGACTAAGCAGCCCCAGGTCCCTCAGCCTCTCCTCCTCAGGCAGTGCTCCAGTCCCCTCATCATCCTCGTAGCCCTCCCTTGGACTCTCTCCAGCAGATTCCTGCCCCCCTTTAACTGGGGAGCCCAAAGCTGAAGACAATACTCAAGGTGAGGTCTCACCAGGGCAAAGTAATACAATCATTAAACCTGGGAAAGAGCCTTGAGATCATCCTCTCCAACCATTAACCCAACACCACCATGGCCACTAAACCATGTCCCCAGGTGCCACATCTATCTGGTTTTTGATCACCTCCAAAGGTGGAGACTCCACCACCTACCTCCCTGGCCAGCCTGTTCCAATGCCTGACCACAGTTTCACTTGTCCCTGATACCCAACCTAAACCTGGTGCAACTTGAGGCCGTTTGGTCTCATCCTATCATTAGCTACCTGGGAGAAGAGACCAATCCCCACTTAACTCCAACCTCCTTTCAGAGAGTTGTAGAGAGCAACAACCCAGAGACAGTTTGCACCACAGCTGCTGCTCACCTTGGTCATGTGTAGAAGAATCCTTTGCAGGGGATGGGGAACCTGCTGTAGCAGCACTTCTGCCACCTCCAGCTCCTCCGGGCTGCCCACGACCTCGCTGGTGTGGAACAAGGTTCATTTAGTGCATTGCCTCTTATGGCCAGGGCAAGGACTCCAGGCACAAGGACTGCCAAGCAACAAGAAGCTCCAGCACCCTGGAGGCTACGTGGTACAAAGTTCTGCCTTGGTTATGTGTGTGACATGAGGGCAAGAGAACCACTGGGAAATGGGAATACATTTCTTTTTCTTATTTTCTTATCAAGCAGGTTGGAAGAGAGCTCCAAGCTCAGCCAGCTCCTAGCACCCAGCCCTGGCCAAGCAACCAGACCATGGCACTAAGTGCCCCAGCCAGGCTTGGCTTCAACACCTCCAGGCACAGCCACTCCAGCACCTCCCTGGGCAGCCCATTCCAATGCCAATCACTCTCTCTGACAACAACTTCCTCCTAACATCCAGCCTAGACCTGCCCTGGCACAGCTTGAGGCTGTGTCCCCTTCTTCTGTCCCTGGCTGCCTGGCAGCAGAGCCCAACCCCACCTGGCTACAGCCTCCCTGCAGGGAGCTGCAGACAGCAATGAGCTCTGCCCTGAGCCTCCTCTGCTGCAGGCTGCACACCCCCAGCTCCCTCAGCCTCTCCTCACAGGGCTGTGCTCCAGGCCCCTCCCCAGCCTTGCTGCCCTTCTCCAAACACCTTCCAGCACCTCAACATCTCTCTTGAATTCAGGAGCCCAGAACTGGACACAGCACTCCAGGTGTGGCCTGAGCAGTGCTGAGCACAGGGGCAGAAGAACCTCCCTTGTCCTGCTGCCCACACTGCTCCTGAGCCAGCCCAGGATGCCATTGGCTCTGCTGCCCACCTGGGCACTGCTGCCTCCTCTTCAGCTCCTCTCTCCCAGCACCCCCAGCTCCCTCTCTGCCTGGCTGCTCTCAGCCACTCTGTCCCCAGCCTGTAGTGCTGCTTGGGGTTTTTGTGGCCAAAGTTCATCCCATTGACTTCTGCCCACTCATCCAACATGGCCTTGAATACCTCCAGGGAGGAGGCATCCACAACCTCCTTGGGCAACCTGTGCCAATGCTTCATATGAAGCAAAGCTCGAAGAGGAGGAGGAGGTGAGTGCAGACAAAGCTGGGCTTTGAAGCAGTGAGAAATACAAATGGTACAGAGGAAGCCTACAGGAGGAGAAGAGACAACCCAAAATAATCACTCACTTCCACAAAATGATGCAAGTTTGGACCGTTTCATGTGTGCAAAGCAGCTGGCTTGGGGCAGGATGCCAGAGATGCCCATGTACTTCGGAAGACACCAAGGTCCTTGGCTGGTGCCAGCAGCAGAGTAGGTGTGGGATTTGTACAGAGGTACAGCAAATCTGAGGGCTGAGGCAGCACAGCTCCTGGGCACTGCAGAGAAACACAGCACCAAAGGAAAAGTGCAGGTACAGAATCACAGAAACCTTCAGCTTTTCAAAGCCCCTCAGGATCATCAACTCCAACCATGAACCCTTCTCTGCAAGGTGCACCCTAAGCCATATCCCCGAGCAGCACATCCAAACGACTTCTAAACACCTCCAGGCTTGGTGACTTCACCACCTTCCTGGGCAGCTCATTCCAGTGCCTGACCACTCTTGCTGGGATTTTATTTTCCCTAATATCCAGTCTAAACCTACCCAGTGGCAGCTTGAGGTCATTCCCTGCTGTTCTATCACCTGTGAGAAGAGACCAGCACCAACCTCTGCACAACCTCCTTTCAGGTAGCTGTAGACAGTGATGAGGTCTCCTTTCAGCCTCCTCTTTTTAAAGCTAACCATCCCCAGCTCCTTCAGTCACTCTTCCTCCTAGAATCAAGCAGGTTGGCAGAGCGCTCCAAGCTCAGCCAGCCCAACCTAGCACCCAGCCCTGGCCAAGCAACCAGACCATGGCACTAAGTGCCCCAGCCAGGCTTGGCTTCAACACCTCCAGGCACAGCCACTCCACCACCTCCCTGGGCAGCCCATTCCAATGCCAATCACTCTCTCTGCCAACAACTTCCTCCTCACATCCAGCCTAGACCTGCCCTGGCACAGCTTGAGGCTGTGTCCCCTTCTTCTGTCCCTGGCTGCTTGGCAGCAGAGCCCAACCCCACCTGGCTACAACCTCCCTGCAGGGAGCTGCAGACAGCAATGAGCTCTGCCCTGAGCCTCCTCTTCTGCAGGCTGCACACCCCCAGCTCCCTCTCTGCCTGGCTGCTCTCAGCCACTCTGTCCCCAGCCTGTAGTGCTGCTTGGGGTTGTTGTGGCCAAAGTGCAGAACCCTGCACTTGGCCTTGTTCAGTCTCATTTATTTTATACAGATCTGGGAGTAGACTCACAGAATGGTGTAGGTTGGAAGTGGCCTCAAAGATTATCTAGTTCCAACCCCCTGCCAAAGGCAGGGACACCTCCCACTAGTTACTCTTGATGAGCTCTTCTGAACCCCAGATAAGCCACCAGGACTGACCTGGTGTCTTGGAGAAAGAAGAAGAGTGGGAGAAGGAGACTGTGTTCTGGAGTGACTTTTTGTAGAGGCTCAGCTTCATTTCCCACTTGGAAGCCTTCTTAGATGCTTGGATGGCATTCCCATGGGAACCTGGAAGAGTGAAATTCCTGGGGTGAGATTCCTCAGGCAGCTTGTGAAGGGAAATGTGGCAAAGGAGCAAACTGAGCTGGGGAAGGTGGAGTTAATGTGGAATCAGCTCAACTCACTGTGGAGAGGAGGGCTCTGGCCAGGTCTCCTCTGCATGTCTTTCCCTCCAGCTTTGACAGATGTGCTTTTCTCTAGGGTATAAGCAATGAGCACTGATAGCAGGACCACACCTTGCTTGCACAGCACTTACACAGCACTTACACATTCCCTACTAGAGCTCCCAGCACTCCATTCCTCCCTCCCCATCCTTTATACCACAGCCTGACTGATACCAGACACATCCTGTGCTAAGCCATGAGAACATTTTAAGCTGCTCCACACTAAACACTCCATTTACAAGAGGAACCAAGCTGAGATGAATCCACCTTTGCATTCTGGTGCAGCTCCACTCCAGACTCCTTTTGTCTCATCCTGGCTTGTGCAGTGGATGCTTGCATTGCCAAGGAGCTGGAAGCCAGGGGCACAGCTGTAGGTTACTGTTGAGTTGAACACAAACTTCCCTACACCTTCACCATCGTGTTGCCCATTGCTGATTTCAGGTGGTGAGGAGCAGGTAATCACTGCAGGGAGGAAGGCTGGCATGAGACACTGCAGTGATAATGAGAGTGCTAAATGGTTCTTGAGTCCACCAAGGATTCTTCAAGAGAAGAAACTTTCTGGACAGCTGAAGGTGGGTAACCAGCACTGCCTTCTGGCTAGATCAGCTCCCTCTTCCTCCTGAAGTCACCAGTTCCTAGAGTCACAGCATTGTTTGGGCTGGAAAAGAGCTTTAAGGTCATCCACTCCAACCATTCTCTTAACCAAGTCTGGTGCTAAAGCATAGAACCACAGAATCAAGCAGGTTGGAAGAGAGCTCCAAGCTCAGCCAGCCCAACCTAGCACCCAGCCCAGGCCAAGCAACCAGACCATGGCACTAAGTGCCCCAGCCAGGCTTGGCTTCAACACCTCCAGGCACAGCCACTCCACCACCTCCCTGGGCAGCCCATTCCAATGCCAATCACTCTCTCTGCCAACAACTTCCTCCTAACATCCAGCCTAGACCTCCCCTGGCACAGCTTGAGGCTGTGTCCCCTTGTTCTGTTGCAGAGCCCAACCCCACCTGGCTATAGCCTCCCTTCTGGGAGCTGCAGGTAGCAATGAGTTCTGCCCTGAGCCTCCTCTTCTGCAGGCTAAACAACTCTGAAGTTGTTAAGTCAGAAGTGAGGTTGAGTTCATCTTACATTCACAGGTTGGAAGCTGACTCCATTCGACGTCGGTCCCTTTGAGCTGGCACAGGATGAAATCTCTTCCTTCTAATCTGTACCTAGGAGAAGATGCACAAGGAAAGACAAATCTGTGACATCAGCCAGAAACAGAACAGGAGTTTTATACTGGTACCAGTATGACCACAGAATCACAGCCCCATGCAGGTTGGCAAAGCCCCTCAGGAGCACCAAGGCCAACCTAGAGCCCTACTCTACAACATTCACCTTAAACCACAGCCCCAAGCACCACATCCAAACCACCCTGAAACACAGCCAGGCTGGGGGACTCCAGCACCTCCCTGGGCAGCTCATTCCAGTCCCTGACCACTCTCTTCATGAAAAACATTTTCCTAATGTCCAATCTAACCCTCCCCAGCCTCAGCTTGAGGCCATTCCCCTTTCTTCTGCCTCCAGTTCCCTGTGAGCAGAGCCCAGAAGCAGCCTCTCCACAATGTCCCTTCAGGTAGCTGTAGACAGCAATGAGCTCTGCCCTCAGCCTCCTCTTCCTCACACTACCCATCCCCAGCTCCCTCAGTCACTCCTCATCAGATTTATTCTCCAGGCCCTTCCCCAGCTTCGTTGCCCTCCTCTGGACCTGCTCCAGCACCTCCACATCTCTCTTGTCTTGCAGTGCCCCACACTGAAGACAATACTCAAGCTGTGGCCTCACCAAAGCCAAGTCCAAGGGCACAATCCCCTCCCTGCTCCTGCTGAACAGAGCATTTTTAGTCCCAGCCAGGCTGCCATTGGCCTTCTTGGTAGAAAAGACACTTTCAAAGCAAGCAGACATGAAGAGTTCCTTCACCCTGCTCTCAGCCTGGCTGCTGGTTACTCTGTTTTGAGGTGACTCCCTCCTTTGACTCACTGCAGAGCAGATCTTCATCAAGGGCTGGGAGAAGCCACAGCTGGCAGAGCACAGACACACTGAATGCCAGACAGTGCTGTGGTTAGGTTTGGATTCCCCCATGGCTGCACCAGGCTTGCATTTGCTGAATCAGCAACTATTTCTCCCTGCCTGCTTCCTGGTGGAGAGCAGCACTGGGATTCAGGCTGCTGGCATCCAAAGCCTTTCCCACGCTTGCTGCCACCCACCAGGATGGGGTGAGGAGGTGAGGAGCTCTCTCCTGAGCATCCACAGCATCTTTGGAGGCTTGCACTCAACTCCTGACTGCTGCAGTACAGAGTGCAGTGTGCTGGAGCTGCTGGTGCCCAACCTTCTTCAGTGCCACCTCCTCTCTAGCAGGCTGCTTTTGGGTCATGAGGGCATAGATGCTTTGCTGAAGTCTTGCCAGAGGAGCAAATGGCAGCAGGCTGATGGTGTTACCTCCTGGGCTGGTCTCTGCAAGTGTTGAGATGCTTCCACATAGCAGAGGCCAGCAAGGAACAATATAGGAATCTGCAGGCATTAAACTGCTGGAATATAGAATCCTAGAACCAGTCAGGGTTGGAAGGGGCCACAAGGATCAGGCAGCTCCAACCCCCCCTGCCATGCCCAGGGACACTTCACACTAGATCAGGCTGCCCACAGCCTCATCCAGCCTGGCCTTGAACACCTCCAGGGATGAGGCTTCCACCACCTCCCTGGGCAACCCATTCCAGCCTCTCACCACTCTCATGCTCAACAACTTCTTCCTAACATCCAGACTGAATCTCCCCATTTCCAGCTTTGTTCCATCCCTCCCAATCCTGTCACTTCCTGACAGCCTGAAAAGTCCCTCCCCAGCTTTCTTGTAGCCCCCTTCAGATACTGAAAGGCCTCAATAAGGTCACCTGGGAGCCTTCTCCTCTCCAGACTGCACAGCTCCAACTCCCTCAGTCTCTCCTCACAGCAGAGCAGCTCCAGCCCTCTGCTCATCCTTGTGGCCCTTCTCTGGACACCTTCCAGCATCTCCACATCCTTCTTGTCCCAGGGGCTCCAGAACTGGATGCAGTACTCCAGGTGGGGTCTCAGCAGTGGGGAGCAGAGGGGTAGGATCCCTTCCCTCACCCTGCTGCCTGCACTGCTCTTGTTGCAGCCCAGGCTCTGGTTGCTCTCTGGGCTGCAAGTGCACACTGCTGGCTCCTGTTGAGCTTCTCCTCCAGCAGCACCCCCAAGGCCCTCTCCTCAGGGCTACTCTCCAGCCACTCACTGGTGTTTGGGAATGCCTTGACCCAGATGCAGGAATATGCCACATCTCATCCTGACAGCACCACCACCTTTCCCCAGTCAATTCCATCCTCCTGTTCAAGAGAATTCATCATTTGGACAGGATTGATGGTATCTGCTCTTGCTTAGATGGAAATTGTTCTCCCTCCACCCTGAAGTGCATTTCCAAAGCTCAGCTAAGCCCCAGAAGGGTGGGACATGCTGTCATTGCTCCAGAGGCCAGCCAAAAGAAATAGCTGGAGGTAAAAAACACCTCCTCTGTTGTAGTTGAAGCAGCTGCAAAGGCTGGGCAGAAGAAGCCAGAGGATGCCAGTGAGCTCCTGCAACACTTGCTGGAGGTGGAAGAGCTTCATCTTGCAAGTCAGGCTGCTGCCTGTGTGCCCTGATTGAAAGCAGGCAGAAAGTGTGAGTCAGCTCCCAAATGGATGGATGGATGGATGGAAAGTGTGCTTCAGAGCACTTCTCTAGTTGGCCATCACTGAGCACTTTAACTCAAACATTACCTCTTTGTCTCCACTGTCTGCCAAATATGTCCAACTGAAATAGTTCAGTGAGCTGGTTTGAAGTCTTTAGCTACAAACTGGTGGTACCAGCAGCCCTGCTGGGATAGACAGCCTGGGGCACTTAGATTTCCTCTGGGTGACACCTGAAGGGAAAGGCAACCAGAAATCCAGAGCCAAATCCCTTCCCTCCTGCTCTGCCTTATTCTTTCCCAGCCCACAGCTGTCATTCCAGTGGGAAAAGCAACCCCACACTCTGCACTCAGAGCTGCACCCTAGGGAGGATGTGTTGTGAAAGAGCCACCCAGCCTCTGTCCACAAACTCATTGCAGTGGACCAGAGTTTGTATTCCAGCATCATCCCTGTGCCACATCCCTCTGCTCTGCCCTAGTCAGGCCACATCTGGAGAGTTGTGTCCAGTTGTGGACTTCCCAGTTCATGAGAGACAGGGAACTGTTGGAGAGAGTCCAACAAAGCTGCTGAGGGGGCCTGGAGCATCTCTGTGAGGAGGAAAGGCTGAGAGCCCTGGGGATGCTGAGCTTGCAGAAGAGCAGCCCCAGAGGGGACCTGGTCAGTGCTCAGCAAGAGCTGAAGTTTGGAGGGCAAGAGGCTGGGGCTGGGCCCTCATCAGTGGTGCTCAGGGACAGGACAAGGGGCAATGGGCACAAACTGGAACCCAGGAGGTTCCATCTGAAGAGAAGGAGAATATTCTCTGGTGTAAGAGTGCTGGAGCCCTGCAGCAGGCTCCCCAGAGAGGTTGTGGAGTCTCCATCTCTGCAGAGCTTCCAACCCCACCTGGGCATTGTGATTCTGAGCAAGCTGCTGTGGGTACCCTGCTTTAGCAGTGGAGGGGACTGGATGATCCCCAGAGATCTTTTCCAACCCCTGCTGGGATGCTGTATGCTGGAGCTGGGATCGTTGCTCCCTGACTCACCCCTGCTGGCAGAGCACCTTCACTGTGGCACCAAACTGCAGGTCTGTCAGAAAGTCCATCCTGCCCCCAGGCACCACTCCTGGCTCCCCACAGGATTTCCCTGCAGGAGAAGGAGGTCATTGTCACTGGTAACACAGAGTGATGCAGACATCAGAACCATTCCACGAGCCATGGAAGTCAAACCAGATCTGTTTGTGCCAGCAGGGGGGAAAAAAAAAACCCAACAACCATTATTGGTAGTCCTACTGCTCATCTTTAAGGTGGATGTCAGCAACATCCAACTAATGTTGCACTAAGCATAGAAGCAGACAATGGGTTGGGTTGGAAGGGACCTTAAAGCTCATCCAGTTCCAACCCCCTGCCATAGGCAGGGACACCTCCCACCAGCCCAGGCTGCTCAAAACCTCATCCAGCCTGGCCTTGAATGCCTCCAGGGAGAGGACATCCACAGCCTCCCTGGGCAACCTGTTCCAGTGTCTTCTCATCCTCACTCTAAAGAATCTCTCCCTAATCTCCAGTCTCACTCTCCCCTCTTCCAACTTCCAGCCCTTCCTTCTCATCCTGTCACTACAAGCCCTTGTCAAAAGTCTCTCCGTGTAGCTCTTGGGATGGTAACCACCTGGCTGCACATCAGGACGTGGGTTGAGAGCTACCTGACCTGCTCTTAACTCCACCAGGGCTTATTGGGGCAGAGATACTCACTCCTGCACAGCTCAGCAGCTTCTGACCAGGTCAGGTTGTCCAGGCAGGTGCTGGTGGGGACACTGTCCGAGGTGTTCTCGTAGCCAGGCCGGCAGAAGTAGCTCACATTGGTCCCAACAGGAAAGAAATTTATCCTCTCATCCACCTTGGAGAGGGCAGCAAACTTCAGCCTCGTTGGGGCAGAGCAGCTCCCTGGCAGCCAAGGAGAGCAGATCTGAAGGTGCTGCCCAGCAGGCAACACCTGAAATCAACCCTGGCACCATGCAGCGCTGCCGCCGTGGTGCTCTGGGTGAGCTCCTGGTGTTCATCGCAGGCTGCCTCTGCTTTCTGAGCAGGGCTCCTGTTGGATGCACCTTTTGCAAAGCAGAGGTGAAGATGCAGCACAGGCAAAGCTGTCAGTGGGAAATAAGAAGTCCCTTGCATGTGGCATGGGGCAGTGCAAGTTGGGGTCTGAGGAGGCACAGCAGCATCCTAGGCTCCAGCCTCTTGGTGGCAGAACCAACCAGGTTTGGGTTGGAAGCAACCTTTAAAGGTCATCCAGTCCAATCTCTCTGCAGTAAGCAAGGACATCCCCAACTAGAGCAGGCTGCTCAGAGCCCCATCAAGCCTGAGAGGCACAAATCCTGCCCCCATCAGCAGCTCTGGTGACCTGCAGCCAAGGGAAGCAGGTTTGTACCTTGCCAGCAGGTCGGTACCATGGCAAAGCAGCCACCCTAAGGGGCAGAAGCTTGAAGCTAAGCCAGGGTGTGATGGTTTGGGAGTTACCTGCCCCTTACACACAATGAAATCTCTCAGTCTAGACTCAGCTGGCTGGAAGCTAAGGATTGAAGCTTTATATTCCCAGCTTAGCACAAGATACAAGCAGATATTTACAGTACATTACCAATATCTGCAGCTCTATACAGAAATAGACAAGTTAAAGGTAACACAGAAACTCAACTCCCCTCCTAGAAACCAGAGTGCCCAGGAGAGGCTCCCAACCACCCTTCCACCTTCTTCCCACCCCTCTACCTTACCCCAGAGTCTGCCTTATGCACAAAGATGAGTTGGGAGGATCAGCAAGAGGGGTTAGAAGCAGAATGATTAGCTGGGTTAGACAGAGGCAGAATGAATGGTTGGGTTGGAAGCAGGATGATTGGTTGGGTTAGACAGAAACAGGATGATTGGTTGGGTTAGAAGCAGAATGATTGGTTGGGTTAGAAGCAGAATGATTGGTTGGGATGGACAGAAGCAGAAGGATTGGTTGGGTTAGACAGAAGCAGAAGGATTGGTTGGGTTAGAAGCAGAAGGATTGGTTGGGTTAGAAACAGAAGGATTGGTTGGGTTAGACAGAAGCAGAATGATTGGTTGGGTTAGAAGCAGAAGGATTGGTTGGGTGAGACAGAAGCAGCCCAGGGAGAAAACACAGACCCCAATAGATAGAGGCTCTCTGTCTTATCTCTGTCCTGGCTACATCTCAGCAAGCCTGTGAGTGAAGCAGACATCAGCATTCCTTCCTTTTCACAGCCTAGAATCACGTTAAAATCTTCCAGTTAGCCTCAAAGCAGCACAGAGGGCCAGGGCAGGGAGCTGTGCTTCAGCCAGAGGAGGTAGCACAGAGGGCCAGGGCAGGGAGCTGTGCTTCAGCCAGAGGAGGTAGCACAGAGGGCCAGGGCAGGGAGCTGTGCTTCAGCCAGAGGAGGTAGCACAGAGGGCCAGGGCAGGGAGCTGTGCTTCAGCCAGAGGAGGTACTCACGGCCGCAGGGCTCCAGCAGCTGTGACCAGCGTGCCCCAGGCAGGCACACCACTGTGTCTGGCCTCCCAGGCACCTTGATGGTGCCCTCAAGGCAGGTGTAGGTCACCCTGGATCCGACAGGGAAGCTGCTGAGATGCCCATCGATGGATGGTCTGGAGTAGGTCATGTGAGGTGGAGGCCCACAGTCATCTGCTGCAAAGGAAAACCTCCTCAGGTGAGGATCTCATTCCCTGGCTCCTTTCCCAGTCCCAGAGAGCATCCCAGGAGAGCAGCTGAGTTGGTCCAGGCTCCCACTCTGGGAAGGGCTGCATCTCTGAGAGCACCAAGCAGGTCCCCAGGTTTAAGGGTGATAGCTTCACCTCCCAGCATCTGAGCAGCAAGATGGGAGCTGGTTCTCCCCCTGCATCCCATGCCCCTGTACTCACCACAAGCCACAGGCATGCCCAGGAGCCCCATCAAGGCCAGGGGCAGCATGGAGTGACCAGATCCCCATAGCCTGGCAGATGCCCTGCAGCTCAGGCTGCTTGGATGCTTCTCTTGCCCTGGTTCTCCAGACTTCATTGCTGAAGTTTCTGTGCTCCTCTGTCAAGCATCACAGGCTTCAAGGGACTGTTGCTGAAGCTGGGAGGAGATGCAGCACAGCAGCCTCAGCCAAGCCTCTGGAGCAGTGAGAACCTTTCCAGAACACACAGGGAGCTAAACCCTCTGGCAGGAAGATGGAGAGCAGCCATGGGTGGAGGACAACTGTCATGCACAGGCTTGGGCCAATCCTCCTGGCTCCTCCTGCTGCACCATAAGGGCTGGGGGAATAACTCACTCCTTTTATTTGACATGAGACTGGCAGGGAGCATTGACTAACCCAGTTTTACCCAACCCAAACTCTACCAGAGCAGGGTAGGAAAAACTTCTGCTTCACTGTTTCCTGGCAGGTAACACTTCACAGATCTCTATGAGCAGACTGAGAGAGAGGAGAGGAGAGGGGAAAGGGAAGAGGAGAGGGGAAAGGGAAGAGGAGAGGGGAAAGGGAAGAGGAGAGGGGAAAGGGAAGAGGAGAGGGGAAAGGGAAGAGGAGAGGGGAAAGGGAAGAGGAGAGGGGAAAGGGAAGAGGAGAGGGGAAAGGGAAGAGGAGAGGGGAAAGGGAAGAGGAGAGGGGAAAGGGAAGAGGAGAGGGGAAAGGGAAGAGGAGAGGGGAAAGGGAAGAGGAGAGGGGAAAGGGAAGAGGAGAGGGGAAAGGGAAGAGGAGAGGGGAAAGGGAAGAGGAGAGGGGGAAGGGAAGAGGAAAGGGGGAAGGGGGAAGGGGAAAGTGAAGCGAAGAGAAGCGAAGAGAAGCGAAGAGAAGAGACCCCAAAGCCTTTTTCCTTTTGGTTTGTTGATTCTTTTCTTCTCCACAGCCTGAGTCATCTTGTAATTAGCAGCGGGTGTGAGGGGATGCATCTGTGTGCTGACTAACCCTCTGAAACATCCTCTGACATCAGGCAGCACAACTCAGAGCTGTTCTTGGATGCAGGCAGGATGTAGCACCCAGGTCTTAGTCGTGCTGATAGGTTTCCAGCCTTGCACAGGGAGATAAGGAACCTTCTGTGTCCCAGGTGTGCTCAGCAGGGAGAGGAACAACAAGCACAGAGTCATAGAACAGTTTAGGTTGGAAGGGACCTCAAAGCTCTGCAGTTCCAACCCCTGCCATAGGCAGGGACACCTCCTGCTAGAACAGGTTGCTCAGGGCCTCATCCAACCTGGCCTTGAACACCTCCAGGGAGGTTGTGGAGCACAGAAGCACCCAATGTGATCAAAGATGTCTAGCAACATATAAAGCAACTCATTTAAAGCAGAATTTCTTCACTGCAAGAGTGGTCAGAGATTGGAACAGACTGCCCAGGGAGGTGGTTGGAGGCACCATCCCTGGAGGGGGTCAAGAGACCTGTGGCCATGGCACCTGGGGACATGGTTTAGCAGCCATGGTGGTTGGATTGGATGACCTTAGAGACCTTTTCCAACTGAAACAGTTCTGTGATTCCAATAACTCAGGAAATCAATGAGGTACTACTGCAGGTCACTTGTGCAGGAGGTGAATGCTCCACCAAGCCCTGGCAGCTGCCACATCCACTGCAGCTCCCCAGGCACCCCAAGGACCAACTCAGCTCCTGCAGAACAACCATTGGACCCATCTAGACATCTGTCTGATTTACAGCCAGCATGACAGGTGACCAGACCCCCATGGTTTCAACTCCACTCCATGGTTTCAACTCCACTCCATGGTTTCAACTCTCATCATCATCATCATCATCATCATGCAGGGAAGGAGCAATCACAGAGCACCATGAGCCAGGAACCATCATTTATTGAGGAAGGAGAACCAAGTTTGCTGTCTGAGCCTCTACTCTTAGCCTCTCAACATCTATTCTTAGCATTTGCTTCCCAGAAATATGGATGGGGAAGATGACACCAAGACAGACATGTGCCAGGTGCTGGGCCAGGGAGCTGTTGCCTCTTTTAACTCCAGGGCTAAGCCTCCTGCATGTCACTGCCCTTGATTAGCTGGATGGAAATCACAGGCTGCACTAAGAGGAAATCAGGAAGCTCAACATTTATTTCTCTGCTGATTTCAGACAAAAGAAGTCTGTGACAGCAACGAGAGGCTGAGGCTGGTCCGAGCAGAGGGTGCAGCACAGGCACACACCACCAGCCAGAAGGCTACAGCAGAGAGAGCCACCAGACATTCCCCTCAGCTGGAGCTTTACCCCTGGGGACTTCAGTCCCCCTTCCCTTGGCTTAGCAGAGTTTGCACAGTGACTCAGTGAAGCTCAGAGGAGTCTCCTGCTGTGCTTCCCCATAGCAAAAGCGGCACAAGAGGTTTGTTAAGCAGCGAGTCAGGGGTGGGGAGAAGAGCAGCAATCTCCCTGTGCTTTAGCATCCAGCATGACCAAAGCCATCTGCCACACTTGGCTTGTCATTTCTCTGCCTGTAGGCATACAAGCACAAAGCACCAAGCCACCGAGAGGCTCTGTGTGCACAGAGTGACTACACCAAGTGTGCTTTCAGAGGGCAGGTGATGGCTCCAGCGTGGGGCAGGACTCACTTGGCCAAGCTTTCTAGCTCCACCTTCAGTTTTTTTATCTCCAGAAAGAGTTTTTGCACCTCCAGCAGAGTTTTCACCTCAGCTGCAGGCACACCACATTCAAAGAGCGTTTCCATGGCTTTGAGCTCTTCACATACATCAGCAGCCTCTTTTTGCCTCTGTTAAAAAGGGAGAACAAAAGAAACAAACCCCAGAGAAAAGCCTGCTGAGGTCACTCTGCAGCAGGTGGAGAAGCAACCACTCCTTAGCTGCAAGCCTGGCCCAGTCTATCTGCTATGCTCTGCCCCAGTGCAGGCTGCATCCCATACTGGTACCAGCAAAGCTTTTAACAAGTTCAAGCTGCTGCTTTTTGGCAGCACCCACCCAGTCAGACCAGGGTACGTACACACTGGGGCAACGGTGTCCAGGTGCCATCAGGCAAGCATGTGGCTGTCCAAGAGTCTTCTAAAGCCACCTCTCCATCAGCCGAGAGGTGGTACCCAGGAAGGCACTCGAGAGTGAGAGTTGCATTTGTTGGGTACCAGCTTCTATCACCCAAAGAGTTTTCCACCTTCCCGTTGGCCACTTGTGGTTGAGGACACAGAACTGAAAGGGAAACCCACAGCAGGAGCAGCTCAGGGAGAGGGACACAGAAGCATTTGGGTTGGAAAAGCATTTTAAGATGATTAAATCCAACCATTCTCTAACTCTGCCAAGGCTGGGGCTAAACCATGCCCGACAGCACCACATCTCTGCCTCTTGGAAACACCTCCAGAGGTTCAACCACCTCCCTGAAGAGCCTGTCCAGGGAAGAAGTTTCTTCTAATGTCCAACCTAAACCTCCCCTGGGGCAACTTGAGGTCATTCCCTCTCATTCCATCACTTGTTGCCAGGAAGAAGAGACCAATCCCCAGCTGGCTCCAGCCTCCTTTCAGGGAGTTGTAGAGAGCCAGAAGGTCTCCCCTGAGACCCATCCCAGAGCCTCCTTTGCAGGGGACTGTTGAGAAGAATTCAGCTCCTGCCTGGTAAGCATCAGCTTAGAGGAGATTCTTTCTTCTGCAGAGAGGAGAAGGTGCTGAGGGAGCCCCAAAGACAGACACAGGCACACAGTGCTGCACCCCAACCTCTCCACACTGGCACAGGGGCCACTGGCTCATCCCTGAGCTGATACCCACCTGGCTGGCAGGTGGGCAAAGGAGGGTGCCAGGAGCTGTCATCCAGGCACTGGCTCTCAGCAGCACCACGCAGGGCGAAGCCTTCATCACAGGTGAACCTCACGGTGNGGGCTGGGGGGATAGCAGCGCTGGGTGGCAGGGGTGGCAGGGCTAGGGGGGCGATGGGATGGCAGAGCTAAGGGGGATGGCAGCGCTGGGGGAGGGCTGGCAGCTGCCCTGCCCCAGGGACTGCAGGCAGCCAGGGCAGAGCTGCTCTTCCTGATGCTCTCTCACCACTTCTACGCTCCAGGGCAAGAGCTGCCTGCAGCAGCCCCCAGGGGCACCCTGCCAGCTCCTGGTGCTGTTGAGCAGCTCATGGTGCCAAGAGCTTCACACAGCAGCCGCAGGAGCTGCGTGGTCAGGGTTTGGAGCTTGTGGAGCAGAGCAGGTAGTGAGGCTGGGGCTTGGCCCCTCCATCATGCCCAGCTCCTGGCTTCAGTCTGATGCCATGCAGGAGGCACAACTCACCCTTGCACTGTGGGGCAGGTCCACTCCACGTCAGGTTCACCCCATCATGGGAGGTGCAGTAGATGGAGGCATCCCCAATGAGGGCCATCCCCTCTGTACACCTGTACTTGACTTCTGAGCCGTAGGGAAACTTCTCCTCTCTGGGGCTGGAGTGCTGCCCGTTGCTGATCTCTGGAGGGGGACCACAAACTAGGAGAGAACAGAGGAAGTTAACACCAAGACTGTCCTCATTTGGCCACGGAGACAGGAGTGCAGGGAAGAAACAGGAGATATGTTCACATTTGGGATTGCTCTCCTCAAGTCCTCCTTGCCAGCTTTGACCCCTGGCTCTAGCAGTGTTCCAGGCTAACCATCCCAACCAGTCAGCACGGCCCCAGTACCACACCATGTGTCCCCAAAGCCCTCCCCTTCACCCAACCTTCCCTTATCCCCCCTTCTTTTCCAAGAGAAATGACTCTGCTGCTGGACAGGCTCAGAGAAGTGTTTCATAAACCCTTGAAAGGTCCTGTAGGAAAACAGCTGCAAGCCCCATGGCTGCCCACCTTCATCTCACTTCTGACAGGAGATAAGGACACTAAAGGTGTATAGAGTGCTGCTCTGGGCCCCATTTTCCAACAGCAGCTTCTCCAAGGAGTAATGCTCAGGTGACATCAATTTCTCCCTGCTGGTCCTGCTGCTTCCCAGCACTCACCATGCTCTCTCCAGTTCACACTCACCCAGGTCACAGCAGGGCACAGAAGGTCCCAGAAGGTCCCATCAGACCAGCACCCACTCTGCTCTCCCCAGCTCACACTCACCCTGGTCACAGTAGGGCATGGAAGGTCTCCAGATCCCATCAGACCAGCACTGGCTCCTCTGGCTGCCCCTCAGCATATAGCCTGGGTCACACCGAAATTCCACCTCCTGCCTAAAGGTGTAGTTTTGTCTTCTAGGTGTGAGCAACCTCCCGTGGGGCAGAACAGGGCTGGGACAGTGCACCTCTGAGGAAACAGCAGCAGTAGAAAGAGCTTTGGATCAGGAGGGGAGAGCAGGAGATGTCTCCAGAGTGAGGGAAGGTTCTTGTAGGCTGAGCCTGAGAGCCTGTTGATGCTCACAGACATCTCCAAGCAGACCTGGCACCTTCAGGGATGGCAGTGGGGTGCCAGAACCCATTTCTCTTAGAACACAAAATGGTCCAGGCCCTGTGATGTGATTGGATGTTAGGAAGAATTTCCTTGCTGCAAGAGCGGTCAGGGATTGGCACAGGCTGCCCAGGGAGGAACCAAAGAATCAATCAAGCAGGTTGGAGGAGATCTCCAAGCTCACCCAGTCCAGCCTAGCACCCAGCCCTGGCCAATCAACCAGACCATGGCACTAAGTGCCCCAGCCAGGTTTTGCTTGGACACCTCCAGGGATGGCGACTCATAGTATCACAGTCTCACAGTCTCACAGTATCACCAAGGCTGGAAGAGACCTCACAGATCATCAAGTCCAACCCTTCACCACAGAGCTCAAGGCCAGACCATGGCACCAAGTGCCACGTCCAATCCTGCCTTGAACAGCTCCAGGGACGGCGACTCCACCACCTCCCTGGGCAGCCCATTCCAGTGTCCAATGACTCTCTCAGTGCAGAACTTTCTCCTCACCTCGAGCCTAAACTTCCCCTGGAGCAGCCTGAGGCTGTGTCCTCTCATTCTGGTGCTGGCTGCCTGAGAGAAGAGAGCAACCTCCCCCTGGCCACAACCACCCCTCAGGTAGTTGCAGGCAGCAATAAGGTCTGCCCTGAGCCTCCTCTTCTCCAGGCTGCACACCCCCAGCTCCCTCAGCCTCTCCTCGTAGGGCTGTGCTTGAGGCCTCTCACCAGCCTCGTCGCCCTTCTAAACTCCACCACCTCCCTGGGCAGCCCATTCCAATGCCAATCACTCTGCCAACAATTTCCTCTTAACATCCAGCTTGACCCTGCCCTGGCACAGCTTTAGACTGTGCCCATCCCTAGAGGGCTTCAAGAAGCCTGTGGCCATGGCACTCAAGGACAGGGTTTAATGGCCATGGTGAGGTTGATGATTGAGGTCCATGATCCCAGAGGGTTTTTCCCAGCCAAACAATTCGATGATTAGCTCTAAACAGTGCTGAAGGGATGAAGTGTGCCAAAGGTGTTTGAGCAGCTAAATCATCAGGGTTGCTGCTTTTTCTGTTCCTTAATCAGCCACACCACCCTTTGAGCAGCACAACTGCTGCTGGTGAGAGCCAGAGCCCTGCTCCACAAGGTCCTCATGGCACAGCAGTGCCAGTGGATGTCTGCAAACTGTGATTGCCACAGCAGTAAGTTGAGGCTTTGTTGGCCAAGTGGAGGCAGCGTTGGACTTACCTTGGCAAAGCCTGGGGACTGGGGACCAGGTGAAGTTTGTAAGGCAAGTGGTTGTTGGAGTGACTCCAGGGAGCAAAGTGTACCCAGCTGTGCAGAAGTAGGTCACAGTTGTCCCAACCAGAAACTCGCTCTGGGGGACTCGGTCTGCGTTGCGGACAGCAGGAGGGTAGAAACAGCGACCTGGTGCCAGAGCAGGAGACAACAATGTAGACCTTCAGAGCTGGAAGGACCTGCTGGGGATGAAGCTGAGCCCTTGCCTTTAGGAGAGCCCAAGCTGCCCCTTGGGCAAGGGTAGAACAGCAGGGTGAGGGGCAGCAGTGACCCTGAGCATCGCTCTGGGGTATCGCAGAGAGGTTTGGGTTGGAAGGGACCCTTAAAGGTCATCTCATGCTGGACAGGGACATCTTTTTATGAGGGCTTGTAGTGATAGGATGGAGGGAGAATGGATTTGAGTTGGAAGGGGGAAGATTTAGAGTGGAAAATAGGACAAAATTCCTTACAGTGGGGGTGGGGAGACACTGGTACAGGTTGCCCAGCAGATGCCACCCACCTTGGAGGTGTTCAAGCCCAGGTTGGATGAGGCCCTGAGCAACCTGGGCTAGTGGGAGGTGTTCCTGTCCATGGCAGGGGGATTGGAACTGGATGAGCTTTAAAGCCCTTTCCAAGCCAACCCATTCCATGATTCTATGATCTTCAAGCAGAGCAGGTTGATCAGAGCCCTGTTTAACACCACCTGGAACAGCTCCAGGGAGGAGGACATCTCCCACCTCCCTGGGCAACCTGTGACTTATGGTGAGGGTGAAGTGAAATGGAAAGGAAATGAAGGGTGACAAATGGCCCAGGTGACGAGAATCCAACAGGAGCTTTTACTCTCAGATGGTTTGGAATCTCCTTGGTGCAGTGAAGTAGGACAATTCTATGAGGACAACTCTGCCACAGTACCCAGGGGCAGTGGAGGAGCAGAGAGGAGCCCACCAGGCAGTGCAGCTCAGTTGGGTTCCCACCCTCCAGACCCTGTCCTGACAGCACTCCTGAAACACAAGACAATGGGAGGCAAGGGAAGAAGAAGAGAGATCTGTGCCTACCTAGGGTGCAGGTGGGCACCCTTGGATGCCATCTGCCACTGCTCAGGCACCGCACAGTGGTGAAGCCGCCCAAGGGGACGTAGCCTTCATCACACTCCAGAGTGGCTGAGTTGCCATAGGGGTTGTCCAGTGCAGGTCTCAGCTGCCCATGTGGGATGTCTGGGATGGGACACACAGCCTCTGTGGAGCACCAGAAAACAGAAGGGTTGAGGCTTTTTGTTGCCAAACACAGCTGTGGCGACCAACTGGCCCTGAACCTCTGCCTGGTAGTGAGGGAAGGTGAAATGGTTCAGCAGCTGCAGCAGCTGAGGTAGAGGGGTCAGGGCTGAGTGTGGCTGAGCAGCTAGCACCAGTAGAACTCCAACAGGGTTGAGTTTCCACTGCACAGAGCCAAATGCTCCTTCAGGGCAGCTTTAGGTTGGACATTAGGAGAAACTTCTTCCCTGAAAGGGTTTCTCAAACCCTGGAACAGGCTTCCCAAGGAGGTGGTGGAAGCCACATCCCTGGAGGTGCTGGAAAGACACAGAGGTGTGGTGCTGAGGGCCGTGGCTCAGCACCAGCCTTGGCTGAGGAAGAGGATGGTTGAACTCCATGATCATAGAATCAGCCAAGGTTGGAAGGGACCACAAGGAGCAGCCAGTTCCAACCTCCCTGCCATGGGCAGGGACACCTCACACTAGATCAGGCTGCTCAGAGCCTCATCCAGCCTGGCCTTAAGCACCTCCAGTGATGATGCTTCCACCTCCTCCCTGGACAACCCATTCCAAGGTCTCACCACCCTCATGCTGAAGAACTTCTTCCTAACATCCAGGCTGAATCTCCCCATTTCCAGCTTTGTTCCATCCCCCCCAGCCCTATCACTACCTGTCAGCCTAAAATGTCCTTCTCCAGCTTTCTTCAGATACTGCAAGGCCACAATAAGGTCCCCTGGGAGCCTTCTCCTCTCCAGACTGCACAGCCCCAACTCTTTCAGTCTCTCCTCATAACAGAGCAGCTCCAGCCCTCTGCTCATCCATCATCTTGGAGGCCTTTTCCATCCAAAAGGATCCTGTGACTCTTCCCTTTCCTAACAGCTCTTGCTCCAGCAGGATGCAACACAACTCCCTCTGGGGTGTGTGGCTCCAGGGTGCTGGCAGCCCCTCTCCATCTTCACAACAAACAAGAGACTCTCCAATAACTTGATAACCTCTCTCTCACACACACAGCACTGATGGCCCAGCACAAAACTTTGTTTCCAGCTACTGTATCTCCCAGGAGAAAGATTTTGGAGCTGGTCACAAAACTTCAATGAAAGAAAAACAATAGTTTGGACTGGGACTTCTTCATGTTCTTGCAGCAGGTCACCAAGACACAGCCTGGCCACGCTGCCATCATGCCTGGCTCACATCCTGGTACAGCAGCATCCTGGGCACCTCATTGCTCCCTGCAGAGCCCAAGAGTGCCAAGAGTGATTGGCATTGGAATGGGCTGCCTGGGGAGGTGCTGGAGTCACCATCCCTGGAGGGTGTTAAACACCTGGAGTTGTTTAAAAGGAGGCTGGATGAGGCACTGAGTGCCATGGGTTACTTAATTAGAGGGTGATAAATTGGACTTGATGATCTTGAAGGTCTTTTCTAACCTGGTTAAGTCTGTGTGATGCAGCTCCCTGAAAGGAGGTTGCAGTGAGATGGGGGTTGGTCTCTTCTCCCTGGTATCAGGTGATAGGAGGAGAGGAAATGACCTGAAATTGTGCCAGGGGAGGGTTAGGGTTTGAGATTGGGGAAAAAAAATGTCTTTGCTGCCAGAGTGGTGAGGGATTGGAAGAGGCTGCCCAAAGAGGTGGTGGAGTCCCCATCCCTGGAGGGGTTTGAGAAACCTGTGGCCATGGCACTTGGGGAGATGGTTTAGTGGCCATGGTGGGTGGGGGGTGGGTTGATGTTGGACTGGATGATCCTGGAGAGCTTTTCTAACCAAAAGAATTCTCTGATTCTATGCCTGCACCATGCCCTGCTGCTGCCTTTGATACCTGTGCCCATGGAAAGAACATCTCCATACCCAACCCTGTCTTTTCTAGGCTGCACCTTAGGTATTGGCATCCCTTTGGGAACGTTTGGATTTGGAAAAGGGCCTGGGAAGCACCACGAATTGATTAACATAACCCAAAGGGGTAATAGAATAGAGTCAACCAGGTTGGAATAGACCTCCAAGCTCATCCAGTCCAACCTAGCACCCAGCCCTGTCCAGTCAACCAGACCATGGCACTAAGTGCCTCATCCAGGCTTTGCTTGAGCACCTCCAGGGATGGTGACTCCACCACCTCCCTGGGCAGCCCATTCCAGTGGTAAGGTAAGGGTGGTGCTGACAGCTGGGGGGCAGCAGCTGCCTCTGCAGGGAGGTGCTGTGGTGCTGGAGAAGTGGCCCCAGATGCCTGCTTGTAAAGGAACTGCCAGCTTTTGGGCAGAAACAGGGATGTGGTCCTCTTCCCAGGGACATGCATTAGTCAGCAAACCCCCACTTCTGTTCTGAGGTCAGCCTGTGGTGTGCAGGACATTGCACCAGTTCCCTTCAGCAAGTTTCCAAGCTGCCTCAGGGCTTCAGCATCAACCTTGGCATCAGCCTGATGCCACTCAAATGGGTGACCGTGGCCCTTGCAATTAAAGGGGGAGAAGTCTTACTTGTCTGACTCTTCCCCTTCTTGCCACCACCCTCAGTCCATAAAGGCATCTCCTGACCCTAGGAAGGACTTCTCAGCTAGCTCATGAAGCAAAGGGTGATAGATTCCCTGCAACACCAGCTCTGAACTCCAGAGAAGGAGTTCTGCAGATAGGAGACCTGGCCCTGGGCCATCACAGTGACAAGCTCCTGGCTTCTCAGCCAGCTACACCTCACACTGGTCCCAAAGGGAACCCATGGCCCAATATGAGGCTTCTGAAAAGCCTTGGGAATTTTGGGTGGCTCTCTGCAAGTATTCAAAAGTGCAGCTAAAGAGAAGCAGGCAATTAGGAGCAGCCACTGAGCCCAGGTGGCCCTTACAGGAACATCAGGCACAGAAAGAGGTTACAGGATCCCAGAATCCCTGCATGGTGGAGGTTGGAAGGGAGCTCTGGAGATCATCCAGCCCAACCTCCCTGCTAAAGCAGGGCACTCACAGCAGGCTAGCAGCAACTTCAGCTAGAGGAAGGTCTCCTGATGCGCTTCACTAACTCCACTGACCCCTAAAAGCAGAGCTGAGCAATGGAAGCCAAGGAAACAGCAGAGGAGTGACACTCACCCAGACTCCTGCCCATCTGCAGCAGCACCACCACCACTGCCAGGACCTGCCCTGGCCAGAAGAGAGACACCAACATGGTGCAGGGACCTACAGGAAGAAGAGAGCTTCTCCCTGCCCTGAGCCTGTCAGGGAAAGGGAAGCAGCAGGGGGAAGCTGGGGACAGACCAAACAAGCCACCCCCAGCCCTTCTGACCTGCCCTCCCTCAGCTCTCCAGCCAGGATGTGCCATGGGAGGGAAGTCTGCTCTGCCTCCTTCCTGGGTAGGGACAGGAGAAGAAAGTTCTTTTCCAGCTAGAAGCTCTCTGCAGCATCTTGGCCTCACCTCTGCAGTGGGTGGGGATGAGCTGCTGTGCAAAGACCACCCCCCCTGCAGCCCTCCATGCTTGATCCATCATCTGCCTTCAGGACATAGTGTAGTGGTCATGGAGGTGTTGAGCAGGAGGTTGGACCTGATGACCTTAGAAGTCTTTTCTACCCTTTGATGCTTCTGTGATTCAAGAACGATTCTTGAAGCAGCAAATTCCTTTCCTGGAGCTAGGGCAGAGTCATGAAATGCCAGAGACAACTCTTGTTGCAACTGCAGCTTTATTGGGATGTGGTGGTGAAGCAGCACTGGTCCCATCACAAGATGTGAGCTAGCAGAGCACTTCCCCTTTGCTGCAGGGTGCAGCAAAATTGGAGCCATTTCTCCCTTTACACTTCTTTCCAACAGCTGCACCCAACAAAGGTGCAACGAGTGGCACCACCATGGCCTTGAGCACATCCTGGGCACACATCCACCCTGCTTGGTATTTCTGCCTTGCTAGGAACCAGGCTTTGGTGTTTCCTTCCTCATGCCTGCTCTGAAGGTCACAGCTAATGAGGCAGCAAAGTGCTTGGTCATGATAATGAATGCAAGATACGGACAGAGCAATGGGCGATGCCAAGTGGCAGCTGGGGCACAGCAGCTGTGGGGTTAGTGTGGGCTGGTGGCTCTGACCATGCCACATGTCTGCTCAGCACCCACAGAAATCCTCTTTCCACTCAGTTCCTTTCTAACTGACCACTTGTCAGTAGAGCAAACATTCCTGTCTGGAGCTTTTATTGACCTTTGAGGTCCTTTCCCACCCAAACCAGCCTCTGATTCTAGGTAGCATAAAGGGAAAGCTTTCAAGTGTATAATGTGATGGAGAAAGCCACCCTGAGTGAGCTCTAACAGAATGAGCCAGGAGAGGTCACTTTCTGACCACCCCTCACCATAACCAGACCCCCTCCTTGGCTGATAGATTTTGTCCAGGCTACTTAAGCACTTACATGAACTACAAAGTCATAACCCCCCCCTTAAGTCCACAGGCTCACTGCACACACACAAGGCTGGATCCTTATGCTCCCAGTGATGCCAGTCAAGGGGAGGCTCTCCACAGCTTCTCAACCTCCAGGTAGAGTTTCTGGACTTCCAGCAGAGTTTTGAGTTCTTCCATAGGAATTCCACACTGGAAAGGTTCAGCATTTTGCAGGATCTCCTCACACACAGGAGGCTTTTTCTTTAAAGGAAGCAAAGAGAGAGGGCCTGAGGCTGCTGCAGGACCTAGGTGCTGAGCATCCCCCTCCTGCTGCAGCCCCTCAGTTGGGTCAAGACCAACTACAACGAAGCAATCACAACCCTGAG
This sequence comes from Tricholaema leucomelas, assembly GCA_013400475.1. Classification (NCBI taxonomy): domain Eukaryota; kingdom Metazoa; phylum Chordata; class Aves; order Piciformes; family Lybiidae; genus Tricholaema lacrymosa; species Tricholaema leucomelas. The sequence goes on from WAAF01019539.1 coordinate 69,599, forward strand.
GTCAGACCAGTGCTGTTCCAGGCTAGAAATCACTGAATTATTAAGGTTGGAAAAGTCTTCTAAGAGCATCCAGTCCAACCATCAACCCCACACCTCCATGGCCACTAAACCACGTCCCCAGCTGCCACAGCCAAAGGCTTCCTGAACCCCTCCAGGGATGGGGACTCCACCACCTCCCTGGGCAGCCTTATCTGATCCCTGACCACTCTGGCAGCAAAGGAAACTTTCCTGATACCCAACCTAAGCCTCCCTTGGTGGAACTTGAGCCTCCATCTCTGCAGACTATCAAAACCTGCCTGGATGCACTCCTGTGTTGCCTGCCCTGGGTGCTCCTGCTTTGGCAGGGAGGTTGCACTGGATGATCTCTAGAGATGCCTGCTGTGATGCTATGATTTCCTCTCATCCTATCACCTGATATCAGGAAGAAGACACCAACCTCTCCCTCCTCTCACTCCAACCTCCTTTCAGGGAGCTGTAGAGAGTGAGCAGCTCTCTAGCACCAGTTACAGGGGAGAGAAGTCCACAAATGGGTGTGGGGGTAATGGGTTTAAACTAGCAGAGGGGAGATTTAAACTAGTTGTTAGGAAAGGGTTTTTAATAGTGAGGGTGGTGAGANAGACAATGTTCAGCCAAAGGCTGGGCTGCTGCTGGTACTTAGAATCATAGAATCAGTCAGGG